>CATIWC010001452.1:0-202182 GCA_948472305.1 Vicia faba
GAATCATCAAAAAGTACTTTGAAATTGACCCAACACATTGAAAAACAGTTTCTGCATGTTTTTTCATTGCATGTGTCGAAACATTTGATTTTCAGGTCGACACATGTAACTCAATTTTTAAGCATGTAAGCTTATGTAGTCTCAGGTTGACACATGCATTCATTCAGGTCGACACATACTGAAAGAATTATGAAATTGCAGAAATTTCCATTTTATGTGTCGATACGTCCATTTTCCAGGTCGACACATCTACTAGTGTATTTAAGCTTGTAGCCTCTGAGTTGTTCAGGTCGACACATGACATTATTTGAGGTCAACACATACGACTTAAACAAAAAGTATGTGTCGGCATATACGAGTTTGAGGTCGACACATCCTGTTTGATTCGGTCATATTTTAACTTCTTTTTTATTCCAAATTTGCCTTGATTGCCCTAATTGTCCCATAACTATAAATACTCATTCATGCAACATTCACAACTTGATGATACCATAAAATTAGCCTATTTTTCTCTTTATCTTCAACCTTCCAATCTATGCATACACACCAACATTACATTTTGACAATGTTCGGTTGAGGTGCCATCTAGACGAAGAATTATGGATTTCCAATTTGTTTGGGTTGAGTTCTTGTAGGGGTCTTCATCCGGAAAACCATCGGGTTTGCCCTCCAAAATCATTTGTTAAATTGGGGGTTTTCGTGCAAGATCGTGCGAAGGATCGTCCATGTGAAAAATCCCTTAGAGTATTTGAAATCTTTTCAAGAAACCTTAGAGTGATTGAAATCTTTTTAAGTAAGTACCAAGAATTGGATGATAGAATCAGTGATCTTGTGTTGATAGTTTGCAATCAGATTTACTCGAGTGAAAAATCCCTTGGAGTGTTTTAAATCTTTGCAAGGATCCTTGGGGTGTTTGAAATCATTTTAAGGAATTAGCTTAAGCGGAGAATAGGTTGCATCTATCGGTCTTGGTCTTGTTGAAGATCAAAAAAAGAGAAGGGGTTGAATTAACATCAAACGGTTATGGTTTGTAGTATTGCTCTTGAAAACTTCTCTTGTAACTATACTTTTGCAAAGTAAGAAATTGTCCTAATTCCAAATTTGGAATTGAGGGGAGATGTAGCCATAGCGAGGACGATTGGTGAATTTCCTAAACAAATTCTTATGTCTCTTATCTTTTATTGCTTTACTTGCTTTAATCTTCATACATTGATTTGTCAAATAGCATTGAGTAATTTATCGATGCATAGGAATTTTCCGAAACTGTTTTTGTTTTGAATTGTGTGTTGGGTTACTTATAATCACTTTTGATTATAAGTTTTGTTTCATATCAACACAACACAAAGGAAAATTCTGAAACTTTGATTGCACGCCAAGTGTTTGATAAATTGTTTAGCTTATTTAACTCAAAGGAAAATTGCAATATTCTATCTCTTACTTTCATTTACTCTCTATATGTAATGTGTTGAATGTGTTGTTTGATCGATTGATTCGTATAGAATTTCTCTTTGATTATTAAAGTTTAAATTGCCTTATTGATTATCTTATAATCACTTTGATTGTAAGTGCTTTTGCATATCAACAAATCTCAAAGAAAATTCTGAAAAATTGATTGCGCGCCACATGTTCGATAAATTGGCATATTATGTTTTTAATATGATTGCATTATAAATAGAAAACCGTTGTGTTAAATATTAACGGTTAATTGAGATATTGTTATCTTGATTGATTTTATAATTTGTTAATTCCATATGGCTCACGCATATCTGAGTTTCCAATAACTAGGTTCGTTTAGACTATTATGTTGATCTAGGCCAAAATTCTTCTGCTCAACATTGTTTTTCAAATAAGTTTTAAATAATCTTTTTGAAAGGTAATTTTTATTTGGAGATTTATTCACCCCCTCTAGATCTGGTGTCATAGTCTAACAAATTAAACAAAAACTTAAATTGGGGTTTGGTTTGGAAATTATCACTTAGCGATAAGTAAAAATGAGCAAAATGTAAAATTGGATTTTTTTTTTCCACAGATATGAGGAACATGCTAGGGTAAAGTGTATGACTTTTCCTGTAACAACCTTGAATCTTGATTTATTCAACAAGTTCAAAAATTCAATTACCAGATCTTTAGCTTATTTTCTCCTAAGTCCTTAGTGGTAAAACCTTTGAACATTCATCCTAAATCCTAAGTCTTTAGAGATATATGATGAAACCAAGCATTTGTATTATCAAGAACTAACTAGTAACTATAGGGTATCCCTAGTCCTAGATGATATCTACTATAGTTTAATTGTACAAAAACCTTAACAACGGTGGTCCAACCTAATTGTTAACTGTAGTTCGATCCCTATTGGTCCGACAAGGAAAGCATTAAAAATATTGAACGATCATATTGAATATGAAAAACAAATAAATTACTGAATACAAGAAGTCAAAGTTGTTTACAAAATCAAATCAGGGACACCCCTAGTATTTGGGGGTTTAGCTACTCATATTGTTCAAAGTAATTACAAGATAAAATCTAGACATTACAAGGATTAGGATGAACTTTGATCTTCAACTGTGTCTGCTCATGAAAATCTTCCGCTCTCCATAATCCTTGTCTTCTCTAATCTTCAATCGTGTAATTCTCCGCTTGCAAAAAAGGTCCTTCATTCATCGTAAAAACTCTCCTAAATAGTGAAAATCCATTGGTCTCAGTCTTAAATGCCCAAAAAGCCCCTCTAGATCAACACTTAGTGAAAAATCACAAAACAAGCAAAATCAACGCCTGAGCCAACACGGCCCATGTCACCTGACACGGGTGGCCGTGTTGGCCCCCTGAACTTCCCACAATATTTTCCAGTCCCAGACTTACTGACACGGCCCGTGTCAGGTGACACGGGTGGCCGTGTCAGCCCCCTGACTTTCAAATTTTTTGGTTCTTCCCAAGGCTTTCCTCATGACACGACCTGTGTCAGGCCTCCTGTATCATGGTTTTTTCACTTCTTCTCAAACTGAGTTTTGCACCTTTTACACTGATTTGTCCCAATTTATTCCCCTGGTCCTACAAACAGTAAAACACAACCAACACATGAAAAATGGAAAAATGAAGTAAAATGCTTAACAATATAAAGAAAAGATAACTAAAAACAACAGTAAATAACATTGTAAAAACCATTGGTCATTACACAATGATTGAGACCTAAAATAAATCAAAAAACTACAAGAAAAAGCAAAAAATCGAGGTCGTAATCAGTTAGCGCGTTTAGTTAACCAGTTAACACAACTCCAAAAAAACTCTTTTAATGTCTAGAAGTGTTTTTCCATCAACTGTAACCAGTTACACCCCTTGTTAATTGGTTACAACACTTGAATTATTGTTTTTTTACTCAACACACCACCTTAATTCAAGTGCTCCAAGTTATCCATTTCCATGCTCATCTTCAACCTCTCGAGCACATCATTTGTGACTCCATTAGTCAACAAATCAGCAACTTGGTCCTTACTTCAACAATATCTCAATCTTAACTTGCCTTCACTAACAAGCTCCCTCAAGTAGTGGAACCTCATCCCAATGTGCTTCCTCTTCCCATGTGAAATTGGGTTCTTAGCAAGATTAATAACAAAAATATTGTCAACCAAGAGTATGACAGCCTCACCCTCACTGCTGCCTAACTATTTCAATAAATTCATTAGCCACGCGACTTGACACGCACATAACAAAGTGGCAATGTACTCAGCATCACAAAACGAGAGTGAAACTACCAGTTGTTTCTTCAAACACAATGAGATTGGTGTTGCTCCAAACATAAAGATGTATCCAGGTGTAAACTTTGAATCATCTTTATCTCCATACCAATTATAGTCGGTAAAATCGAGAAAATTGCATTTTCTGCTCGTATCCACCATGAGAAAGATAATTAAGAGACCAATAGATCCTTTGACGTATCTTAGGATCCTCTTGACTACTGTCAAGAGAGACACCTTCAATCTCTCTATGAATCTACTCGCAATACCGACATTAAACGTCAAATCTAGTCGATTATTACATAAGTAACACAACGATCCAATCAACCTTCCATATTGAGTATGATCTACATTTTTCTCATCCTCATTCTTGGACAGATCAAACCTTGGTTCAGCTGGTGTAAGGGCAACATTACAATGCTCCATATTACACTTCTTCAATATCTCAAGGGCATGTCTTATTTCATGCATAAACAGTCCTATTTTGGACTTATGGAACTCTATGCCAAGGAAGTATGTCATTAAATCAAGGTCACTCATCTCAAATTCTTTCATAATCTCACTCTTCAACTTAGAAGTAGTCATATCGGTACTTCCCGTGATTAACAAATCATCTACGTATAGATAAAGTATGATCACATCTTCACTTGTATCCAACTTCACATAAACTCCATGTTCGGACACACATTTCTTGAAGCCAACCTCAACTAGGAAACCATCTATCCTTTTGTTCCAAGCTCTCAGATATTGCTTCAAACATATAGCGCTTTCTCAACTTGTAAAACATTCCCTCTTGATTTTTCACAACAAAACTAAGGATTGTTCTACATACACTTCTTCTTCAAGTGGACTATTCAAAAACGCAGATTTCACATTCATTTGAGAGATAGACCAATTGTTGATATTCGTAATGCCAACAACTAGACTTATAGTCTCAATCCTAGCAACCAGTGAAAATACATCATCAAAGTTTATACCTTCTCTTTGCAAGAATCCCTTTGTAAATCGGGCCTTATGCTTGATTATCTCACCTTTGAGATTTTCCTTCACCTTATAGACCCATCTAACACCAATTGGCTTATTCCCTTCCAGTAGATCAACCAACTCCCAAGTATTGTTTTTCATAATTGATCACATCTCCTATTTCATAGCATAAATTCACTTTGGATCATTCAAGTCCTCTTTTGTCTTAACGGGTTCGGATTCAGCCATAAGAGCAAAATGAATAAAATCACCATTATCATTGATTTTGTTGTCGCATAATATCTCACAATATAATAGACTTTTAGGTAAACCTCTTTTCCTAGTTGGTCGTCTCAAATTTTCATCAGTTTTGGCTTCGACACGCGGCTCTTCTGCATTTTTAGCTTCTCCCGAAACCAAAAATTCATGCATGTAACCGGCTAACGATATAGTGTAACCAGTTACAGGCTGCTCCACCCACTTCAACTCATAGATTACAACATCACTGCTGATTAAAATTCTCATGTTTTTGACATCAAATAGTTTGTAACCTCCAGTAAGATGATACCCCACAAGTATCATTATCTCCCATTTGTCATCCAACTTCTTTCTAAGTTGGCCCGAAACATGTCGATATGTCACAGAACCGAAAACTCTCAAATGGTTTAGATTTAGTTTGAATCCAGGCCATGCCTCTTCCAGTGTTAGCTTCCCGGGCTTCTTTGTAGAACACTTATTCAACAAATAGGCATTTGTGGATACCGCTTCTCCCCACAACTCTTTCAGAAATTTCTTCCCTTTTAACATGTTTCTCACCATGTTCATAATCAATTGATTATTTCTCTTGACAAAACCATTTTGTTGCGGTGTTTAGGGTGGTACAACCTTATGCACTATCCCTTATTCATCACAATACTTCCCAAAGTCATTTGAGACATACTCGCCTCCACCATCCGTTTTGAGAAGTTTGAGCTTGTGACTGCTTTGCCGCTCAACCATGGACTTGAACTTCTTAAACACTTTAAACACCCCATATTTTCTATTGATTGGGTATGTCCATAGTTTTCTACTATAATCATCGATAAAAGTGACAAAGTACCTATTGCCACCACACAAATCAACTTGCATCGGCCCACACACACCAGAATATACCACCTCAAGGTGATGCTTGATTCTACAACATGCATCCTTTCTAAATTTATCTTTGTGTTTCTTCTCTTATTCACACTCTTCATAAATCTCAGCTGGAATGTTGATGGATGGCAACCCGATTACTATTTCGTTCTCTTGCAATGCATTGAGATCTCGAAAATTGAGATGCCCAAGAAGGTAGTGCCACAACCACTCTTCTCGACTTGCCATTATAGTAAGACACCTATACTCCATTACCTTCAACTCAATATTGAAAGTTCTATTGGCATCCGTAGGAGCTATAAGGACCAAAACCCTGTTTGCATCCATAACGCACAACGTCTTATCTTCCATGTGAATCTTGTAACTATTCTCAAGCAATTGGCCAATACTTAGAAGATTACATTTGATTATAGGAATGTACAATACATCCTTTATCAAGTAATTTCCATCATCATTTCTCATGATCAAAACATCATTGTTCTCATCGACCACTAAAGTAGTGTCATCCGCGAATTTCACTTTATTCTTCGTGGATTGAATGATTTTGACAAACCAATTCTTCCTACCCGTAATATGCATAAAACAACCAGAATCTAAGTATCATTCTTTGGTGCACTTGACTGCTTCTCTCACAATCACCACAACATTTTCTTTCGAACATATTTCTGCATCATTCTGGGAAATGTTGTTGCTGCTGCCCGACAGCGTGCTGCTGTTGCATTCTCCTTGCCTGATCATGACCAAGAGTGTATTTTCATCATCAAACTCTTATTTTTCAACCTTGGCTTGATATCCTTGAGATTCCTTATTATTCGAGTTTCAATCTCTTGAAAAATGATGAAACTTTTGACAATTATAGCATTGCACCTTACTCTTGCCATACTTCACTTTTTCGCCTCTAAAGTTTCCTTGACAACCATCTTTGTTCCAGCTTCTCTTACCCCTTTGACAAGTCAAATTATTTTAATTTTGAGACTCTTTTCCACCAAAATTCTGAAAATTCCATTTACTCTTTATGGGCCATTTTCCTTTCGGATTCTTGTTCTTCTCATTGAGCTAGGCTTGCAAAGCGATCTTCGCATTTGCCTTATCTTTATTTCTCTCCTCCATCCTTTGATCATGAGACTCAAGAGAGCTTTGAACCTAATCTTTTCTCAATGTCACAAGATCCTTTGACTCTTCAATCGCCACTACAAAGTTATCAAATCTTTATGTCAAAGAATGCAAAATCTTTGGCACAACATTCTGCTCAGAAAGAGCTTTTCTGCAAGACTTAATTTGATTCACCAACCGCATATTAGTGTCAAGACATTGTTTATTATCTCCTCATCCTCCATTTGAATCAATTCAAATTTTTGTTTGTGAGTTTGTAACCTCATCACCTTGGCCTTATCAGCCCTTACATATGCATTTTCCAAGATTTCTTACGCTAGCTTTGTCGATTCGCAATCGTCAACTTTGTCAAAGTTGTCACCATACACACATTAATAGATAAAAAATAGCGCCTTATGATCTTTCTTATTTTCTTCCTTCTGTGTTTCTAGCTATGCATTTTTTGCACCTCCGACATGGGGATTCACCCCATTTTTTTTATCACTTCAAGAACATCTTGGAAGCCAAACAACACCTTCATTTGCTTGCACCATTTGTCGTAAATCTTTGCATCAAGGGTTGGTAGGTTTGTAGGGACTCTATCATTGGAGACATGATTCATTGTTGCACACTAGGTATTTGTGGATCAGAACCAAGCTCTTGAGGCCAAATGTTGGAACATGCAATCACACAATTGGTGAACAATGGAGTATGTGGAGAGAAAGATAGTGAGAGAGAAGAGATATTAGAGAGAGAGAGAGAGAGAGATAATTGAGGGTGAGAATTAACAATTGCATTAATTTGAGAAAAGTGTGCCTCCAAGACATTTATACAAGTGTTACACAATGATTGAGATCTAAAACAAATCAACAAACTACAAGAAAAAGCCAAAAATTAAGGTCGTAACCGGTTAAATCATTTGGTTAACTGATTAAAACAACTCCAAAACAACTTTTTCAATGTCCATGAGTGTTTTTCCATTAGTTATAACCAATTAGAACACTTGAATTATTGGTTTTTACTCAACAAAAATAAGCCTCACAAAGTTTCGAAGGACCTTTTCAATCAATAGTAACAACAGAACAATTTGTGACACCATTTTTGACAATCATTAAAAATTTTGAAGTTGACTTCAAATGAGTGTTTTATTGTAGTGCAAATATTTTAAAAGAGAGATTACTCAAACATATAAAGATGAGATTTTATCCTGCAACCTCCAAAATCTGACCTGACACCCCATAGTTGTTATGAATTTACCATATTAACCATGTAAAATATAAAAATTCATTTCACAATTTTATTATAAGATTTTGAGTATTTTAAAAAGCTTTCGTCAATACTGAATTTTTCAAACAAACTACCGTATTCATGAGCAGTAAGTATCAATTTTCAGCGAATATTCATCTCATGTTTTTCAAACAAACTACCGTATTTGTGAAAAATCATGCATTTCTACCTCATTTTTAGAATATCTATAAAACTCATGTTTTTAATGCATTTTTACCAGATATTTAAAAAAACCGATAAAAATGCATACATTCTATCGGATATTTTGAAAAATCTTATAAAAATGCATACATTCTACTAGACATTTTCAAAAATCAGGTACAAATGCTTACGTTGTTCCATATTTTTTTAAAATGTCGATAGAATGTATGCATTTTTACCTTTTTAAATATTCGGTAAAAATGCATGTTTATGACCATATTTTTAAAAAAACCGGTAGTGAGAATTTGTATCAAAAATTTCAAAAAATACAGGAAAAGCATGAAGATTTCTGGATTTTAAAAAATTCAGTCGTTTAAATATTATCGTTTTTTCAGTGAGGATCAGATAACACAATTGCTTCTAGGATGCATGACCAAGCTTAAGTTTCTGCTACAAAGGCTCGTGCGAGGGGAGATGACTTTGAGGACTCACATATCTAGGCAAGGAGAGTAGTCCTGACTGATCCTCACAAGAGGCGGATGGTGACCGAGCTGTTTCGTGTACCCCATTGTATCTAGTGTAGAGGAACTAGACCTGTTGATTGATGCGTGCGCAAGTGCACAGAAATATCGAAGTAATATAAAAGATTGTCGAACCCATAGAGACCAATGTCAACCTACTGTAATCTATTGTCGCTTTGTAAAGCTAAGGCTAATGAATGATTGATTAAGGGGAAACTGAGACTAAAATAAAGACTAAAATAATATTTAAGATATATATATATAATAATAAAAGAGAGACCGAAATGTATATTTTGCGTACCTCAGAGACTCTGTAACTCGTTGGCTTATACTGATGTTAAAAATGTATTTAGTAGAAAATATCAATTTAAAGACTGAACCCCACGCTCGTGGTTTTGAATAAAACCATATTCCTTAACCATGAGATTTTTCTCTAGCTCGCCCATTTTAATTAAAGAACGTGTTTTGAAAATTGAACAAATCCTAATTAATCCTAAAGAGCTCTCGCTGTGTTTAGGACTAATGCCTAGTTTCTACTATCTGGTTCGACCCCCACGCTCTCGCAGTGCCGGCTCGAACCTTAGTTAATTTGCCACTCTCATGGTAAAATCGTGTTAAGTAACATTTCACTCTCGTGACAAATCTATTTAAATTAAGTTTAAAAACAAAGACCAAAACTGAATTTTCAAACAGATACTAAGCCATCTTATTACCGAACCCCGTCGGGAACGACGGTCCTCACATACTGGATTCAAGAAAAATTAGCTAAACATGAAATTAAGCGTAAACAAAATAAGCATAAACATCACAGTTAAGAACATCATGGCAATTAAATTAAACAAACAAAACAATAGAAATGAGAAATGCGATAAATCAAGAAACCTGTAAAAGCAGAAATAAACAAAACTGGAATTGCTGCTGAAATTATCTTTACATACAATAACTTGAAACCAATTGAAAATATGTCGGCACGCTTGAAGAATCCGGTACAAAATTAAAAATAGCAAACTCCTAAGACTAGACTTACGATAGCTCTTCCACACTGGAAGAGCTATCACTTTTGCATGTAATTCTCTACCTAAAAACTAAGAACAAAACACTACTTGCAACGAGAAATGGTTGACCCCCATAACTGTCAAGCTTTTCCCCTTTTATAGATTCCTCGCTTGATTCACGTAACTCCCTCGAGAAGAATTCATAGTGGCTTGTTTCATGGGATCCCTGGTCTTGCAGAGAGAAAAATAGAAAAACATTTTTGTGGCTATGACGTAAGAGAGAAACACGGGCTTGCCTTATGAAGCCTGTGGAGGTGGCCACAGTAAGCGTGGCGGGAGCCACAACTTTAGGTTGTGTGGTGAGGGACACATGCCAAAAATAGATTTTTCTTCTTTTTTTACATTATTCTTCTTATTTCTTGCCAGTTTCTTGTTCTTTTGCGCATGGAAGCTTACTGTTAGAAAATACCTGAAATGAAATAAATAATGGTATAACAATACATAAACAGATAAAAAACAATATAAAAGTGCATATGAATCAAGTCGAATATACGATATAATTTCAAGTTATCAAATTCTCCCACACTTAAACCATTGCTTATCCCAAGCAAAATCGACCACCACGGTAAAAGAAATGATTAAGCGCGATTTGAAACAAGGGCACGACACGACTCTTAATCATACGTGTTTTCTAGGCTAATGTTAGATTGATAGGTACTAAATATTCAATACCAAGGATACCGTAATGACACAATGTTCAAAGACTCCCTCTTTATACAAACCAATTTGAATCATGCCATTATAGCTCAACCTATATCTCTCGTTTTTCTTTCACTCTTTTCATTCAAGCGCAATCACATTAAGCTTGTTATCTGTATATGCACATAGTAGGGAAATCGATTAGAGATTATGATCCTTTTCTCGGGTTCTGGTACATAAGTTTGGTAACCCCTTTTATTTAACCAATCGCAATTGTAAGGGATCAGACCGTAATCCTCCCTACCAAGTTCACCACCAGACACCTCTGAACAAACTGACGACGGGTTATTTTATTATATTTTTGTAGGTTCCACAACCGTTGGATTAAATGACCGGGTGAGGGTCACTTAACTTAATAGGTGCACTCCCTATTTTAAATTTATTATGGTAAAAAAATCGAATTTTTGGGATCATTCACTTATATTCATTGACTCCCTACGTAGTTTTTGCTTAAGATGGTGCTGACTGCTAATATAAACTACTTAAGAGCTACTTTGAAAACATGAGCCTAAGGTTTTGGCATAATGGGTACCTAAATTGATTATCACATAATAAAGGGGTTTAGGGTGTCATAACAGTATCAATGTTATTGAGACTTTCCCAAGTATCTCTAACACAATCTAAAGTGTGATAACCTATATACTTTCAGAGTGTGTTCCATGCATTAGAAAAGAGAACTTTTGTTGGGAGGTTTAAAAAATTTAAAATTTAGGGGAAATTCAATAACAACTAAAAACAGGTATACAAACTTGACATCACATGCAATGAATTGACCAAATACTGAAAACAAAATCCTAAAAACATGCCTAAAACATGAAATAAACTAGAAAATAATAAATCAAAATAAGAAGCGATAAATGGAAAGCGGTAAAGTTCCTCCCCCACACTTAAACCAAACATTGTCCTCAAAGTTTGAGTAAAAAGTGGGAAGAGGAATAAGAACCTGATCGATGCTCGCCTCGATAGATGCCTACATGCAACTGATAGGTACCAAGCGATCGATATCTTTGTTTTATGCAAACTCAAACAAAAGCAAAAACATTAAATTGAAACTCGTGAGTTGCCTCCCATACAGTGCTTCTTTTAACGTCGGTAGCTCGACGACTCAAGAGTGCCAACACTCATGGTGATTCTCTCGAGAATGACTCATCGATCGAATTTTTAATCATCTTTGGTTTCCATGGCCACTTATCTAGCCATCTCACATATCTCTCACCTTTTCTTTTCTTTCTTTTGTGGGGTGGTTCATTCTTTTGAACTTGTGGTGGTGGTTCTTGATCTATCTTGAGCATCAGCTTTTTAAGTTTAGGCTTAGTTATTTCATCCACCACCTCAAAGGCTAACCTTCCCCGCTTAAGACTGTTGATTTCCCTATTTGCATGGTCCTCTAACTTTCTCTTTTTATGAAAGACTTCAAACAAGGTCACATTGGTGTGGATATTTTTCAATACCTCTACATACGTTTTGGATTTAGAGTCTACCTTAGTGTCCACAAACCTTTATAGGAAATGAAATTGTGGGGTATAGGGATGAGGAACAACAATAAGTGTTTCCTTCTCTACCTTCTTGACAATCTCCCTTTCGGATGGCGTTAATGTATTTTTCTCAATCTCTACTCTTTTCTTACTAGAACTCTTCTCAACTTCATTATTACTTTCTTCAACCTCATTATCACTCTCCTTAGGATTTTTGATTTGTTTTTCACTACTGGTTCTTATAATATCCACATGCTCCTCAGGGAAAGGTCCTAGAGGTTTTTGTTCAAGCAAGGAGATTTGAGTCTCCAAGGCCATTTTATGAGTCACAAGGGACTCAACCGCATTGTTCAGTTGCCTAAGGGTTTCATTATTATGAAGACTTTATTTTCTTAACTCTTCGTTTTGGATAATTTGAGTCTCTACAAAGTGCTCAATCATAGATTCTAGCCTAGAGTGAGTCAACATCACATTGAAATCCTTCATTGATGTTTCAAGGTTTAAATTATAGGATTCTTGTGGTTCCTCAAAGTGTGTTCGTGTCTCATTTTGTGTCTCCAAAAAGTGCTATGTCATCATGGTTTCTAGCCTAGAGCGAGTTAGCGTTGCAGTGAGATCCTCCATTAATATGTCGGAAGTGGAATTTTGGGGTTCTTGTGATTCCTCAAAATATTGGGTGTGGTGATTATAGAGGAAATTTGGTTGAGGATAAGTTAGTGACGCATTATAATCCTCCATTAATGTTTCGAGATAGGATTTATGGGATTCTTGAGACTCCACAAAATGTTTGGATTGGTAGTAGAGGTGATTGGGGCAAGAGTGACTTAGTGACGCATTGAAATCCTCCATTAATATTTTGAGGTCAGATGTATAGGATTCTTGTAATTCCTCGAAATACTGAGAGTGTGAGTTGTAGAAAAAATTTGGGTGATACATATTTATTAAGGTTAGAGTGCCTTAGTCTATATAGTGCAACAACGGAAATAACAATATTGACTGTTGGTCCCCGGGAACGGCACCAAAAACTTGATGGTCCGAAAGTGCACAAAAATATCTAAGTAATATAAAAGATTGTCGAACCCACAGAGACCAATGTCAACCTACTGTAATTTATTATCTCTTTGTAAAGATAAGGCTAATGAATGATTGATTAAGGGGAAACTGAGACTAAAATAAAGACTAAAGTAATAAATAAATATATAATAAAAGAGAGTCTGGAATGTTTATTCTGTGTACCTCAGGAACTCTGTAATTGTTGGCTTATACTAATGTTAAAAATGTATTTAGTAGAAAATACCAATTTAAAGACTAAACCTCACACTCTCGTGGTTTTGAATAAAGCCACATTCCTTAACCATGAGATTTTGCTCTCGCTCGCCCATTTTAATTAAGGAATGTGTTTTGAAAATTAAACAATTCCTAATTAATCCTAAAACGCTCTCGCTATGTTTAGGATTAATTCCTAGTTTCTACTATCTGGTTCGACCCCCACTCTCTCGCAGTGTCGGCTCGAACCTTGGTTAATTTTCCACTCTCGTGGTAAAATCGTGTTAAGTAACCTTTCACTCTCGTGACAAAGCTATTTAAATTAAGTTTAAAAACAAAGACCGAAACTGAATTTTCAAACAAATATTAAGCCAACTTATTACCGAACCCAGTTAGGAACGACGGTCCTTACATACCAGACTCAAGAAAAATTAGCTAAACATGAAATTAAGCATAAAGAAAATAAGCATAAAGATCGCAATTAAAAACATCATGGCAATTAAATTAAACAAACTAAACAATAGAAATGAGAAATGAGATAAATCAAGAGACCTGTAAAAGCATAAATAAACGAAATTGGATTTACTGCTGAAATCATCTTTACGTATAATAACTTGAAACCAAATGAAAATATGTCGGCACACTTGAAGAATCTGGTACAAAATTAAAAATAGCAAACTCCTAAGACTAGATTTGTGATAGCTCTTCCACACCGGAAGAGCTGTCACTTTTGCATGTAATTCTCTGCCTAATAACTAAGAATAAAACACTACTTGCAACGAAAAATGGTTGACCCCCATAGCTGTCAAGCTTTTCCCATTGTATAGATTCCTCGCTTGATTCACGTAACTCCCTCGAGAAGAATCTGAAGTGCCTGTTTCATGGGATGCCTGGTATTGCAGAGAGAAAAAATAGGAAAACATTTTTGTGGATCTAACATGGGAGAGAAACATGGGCTTGCCTTATGAAGCCTGTGGCGGTGGCCACAGAAATCATGGAGGGGGCCACGACTTTAGGTTGTGTGGCGAGGGTCACACATGCTATGGAGAGGGCCTCACTTGTTGTGGCAAGGGCCTTATGCCAAAAATATATTTTTATTCTTTTTTACCTTATTCTTCTCATTTCTTGCCAGTTTCTTGTTCTTTTGCGCATGAAAGCTTGCTGTTAGAAAATATCTGAAATGAAATAAATACTGGCATAATAAGACATAAACAGATAAAAAACAATATAAAAGTGCATGTGAATCAAGTCGAATATACGATATAACTTCAAGTTATCATTGATGGATAGACGATAGATCCTAATGATGAGGATATCTATACAACAGTCGAGGATGACATTCAAATAATGGTGGGGACAGAGGTTCCCCATCCTTTTGAGACAAAGGCTCCGGCTACTACATAGGTTACTCCGTAAACAACCATTTAGTCGCCTACTACGAGTGATATGGAGGTTACTCCTCTTGTTTATACAAAGGTTACTACTTCGAAATCGATAGAGTCATCTGTACACGCGAATGAAGGTAATCTACTTCAATAGAGCCGTCTGTACAGACGAATTAAGGTTTCTTGGAGGGCCTAGTGATTTTTCTATGCTTACTGGATCTGTCGATCATGTGGAATTCGTTTATGGCGGAGAGAGGTATGTATATGTTATGTTAAACTTATTTTATTTATTATTGATACTTTGAAATTAGATGATGTTTTTAACTTTATTTGTTACAGGAATAACCACAGTTGAAGGTGCCCCCCCCCCCCCCCCCCCCGTGATGGGAAGCTGAAGAAGTTTTAGGATGCCTGTTGTACCCCAAAATTTTCCCTCGTATTTTTCCACAAGAAATCACAACCTCGGGCGTGTCCTGATTTTTCAGATTGGCGTAAGAATCAGTCAAACAGACTTTTCTTATCAGTCAGACAAAATTAGGGTTTTCATGGACTCTGGAACAGTTCAAGCAAATTATTAGGGTTTGGTTGATTTTGGCTCAGGTTTTAATCAGGCGGACGCTTCTCTGACAATTTAATCAAGAACTAGGGTTTGTGCGCATATTTCTCAAAAAAAAAAGAATTAATTCTACAGTGCTTTTCAAGTTATGCTGAGATATGGGCTGAGGCAGTTGAATTAAGAACTTGCAGTGCTTGATTTAATCAGTAAAAGAAAAGGACATGTGGACATTTGTTGTTTAGTTGTGCTTTGCTTTGGATATTTGAAACGTCAGGTTTATTATTGATTGACCACAGTGTTTATTAATTGTTTATTCATTTTAAGTTAGGATAATTGGGATTTATTTCCATTTATTATAATTTAAGAATTTATAAGTAATTAAATAGACAGCTGGAAAAAGAATTAACTGATCAAATTTGGATTTCATTCATCTTTAATTATTTGTTACAATTGTTATTTAAATACAGTATTTATTTACAAAGTATTTATAATAATAATGGTTACAATGATTAAAATTGAAATAAAATTGAAATAAAATTGAAATCCTAATTTCCTAAAATCTTCATCTTCTATCCAATGCTCCTCTGCTCAATTATCTTTACCTGCAAAAAGAAAAGAAGAAAAGTCAAATGCAGATAAAATAATTAAGATCAGACAGTTAAAAAATCATCATTAAAAGCAACTGGCCGGAATCAGTTTGCCCTCTCTGCAAATCACGAGATTTCTCTCGGTTCACAAAGAGGGATAGAAATGCTTGCAAAAAAGTATGAATGCACAAAGTTGTAATATTGCACAATTTCAAAATGGTCAAACAAACTGCATAGTTCATGATTCAAAATTGTCAAGCAAGACTGCATAAAATTCCAAACAAAGTCCAAAGGCAAACCAAACTGAATTGCCTAAACCAAATCAAAAGGGCAAACTGAATAAAACTGTCCAAGCTGCCAAAAGGATATCAAAACATCAACAAGTACAAAAGGCTACCCAAAAGCTGTCAAAGAAGCAGAAAATCTGGAAAAAGAGATAAGAGATATGCAGAGTAAAGCAACTATTGCAAGCAACATTTCAAAAGTCATCATTTTCAGGCCAGTGCTTTTTCAGAATAGGACAAACATAAGCAATATTAAATGCTTTTAATCTGTCAAGAGAGAGAGAGAAGAGAAAAAGAAAGGCTTACAGGGCTTAGGCTTAGAAGAATATAAAACAAACTGTAATAGAACAGTAGAAAGGGGGGCAGAGATATCACAAAAGAAGATACCACAAACTGTAAGAGAAAAAACATGGAAAACTGCCTCCACAAGCTTGAAGCCTAAGCTCCAAACATCCAAAAGCACCAAACTGTGTCAAACTCTTCCACGCCAAGCCTTGCATACTGTAACACAAACCTCCATACAAGATTACAAACCTGCATTCAAAGCCAGTAAACATGTCCAAGCTCAAATAAGAGCACCAAGCCCAAGAGCCTAAACCTGCAAGCTCACCACAAACATTCAAAACATAAAACCTGCCTCTAAGCTGCATAAGCCATAACCTGCCTCTCACAAAAAGCCTAAAACATCAACCTGTGTTCAAGATTACAAACAGCAAGCCAAGCCTGCCTTACACTGAAATAAAATCCATACAAGTCTAAAACCTGCTGAAGCCAAGCTTAACCTGTCCAAGCCTTAGACTGCATCAAAGCCATACCGAACAACTTGTCCAGGCCTTTCAAACTGCTCAGCCTAAACATATCAACAAAATCCAACCAAAACTCTAAACCCTCAGAATGTTGTCATCACTGGGTTAACATACAGAGGCAAGCATCAATATCAGCATACAAGCATACAAGGCAGTAACCAACCTATCAGGTATCTAAGAAAGCCAACAAGAAGAGGAGGAAAAGGCAACTCAAGCATATCAAGCAACTCAAGCATATCAAGCATATCATAAGGACATCATACAAAGCCAGTAACCAGAAGCAAAAGAGAAGAAGATAAAGAAGTTGTTTTCAGATAGTCATCATCAAATCAACAACAAAGAGGTAAAAAAAGTAAAGATACCAGGAAGCTAGCTCAAACATCACGTGTCATCCCTCGCCTCCGGCCGTCCCAGGGCGCCTCCGATCCATCCTCCTCCGTCTCCAATAAAGGTAGTATTTCTTTTCCCTCCTTTCAAAACCTCATGTGAACCACAATACATAAGAAACAAAATCAATACGAAAAGTAAAACATGCAAGACATAAAAGCTTGAGACCCTAACGCGATAGAGACAAAAATACCTTTGTACGACATTGTCTGAGTGGTCCACGGAGGGAGGAGGACGGATGTTGGCGCTCAGTGGCCCTAGGCAGAGGAAAGCTCAGAATCCATGGCTTAGAGATGAAGACGAAGAGCAAAAGTGAACGGCGCCTCTGTATCACGAACCCTAACTCATTCCCAAATGAAACAAAACTGAAACCCTAAAACGCTGTCCAACGCGCTTGGGCCTTGTCCCACTAATAAGCCTTAAGCCCAATGACCTTAGCGCCTGACCCCTCCAATCTGACGCACCCCCCCCTGCTGATTCTCTTTCAAAATGCTGTTTTGGGCTAAGGACAAGCATGAGGCCCACATAATCTCTTTTCTTTTCTATTAACAAACATTTCTTAATCTTCTCTTAATTTTCATTTATTTTATAACCTAACTTTTTTTTATATAATACATTAACTCTTTGATATAAATTGGTCTTAATTACTTTTTTTTATTTTTAAGCTAGTATAATTAAAATATATAAAATTAGAATGTCTTAAAACATTTTTTCAATTAAAAACTTTGTACATTAATTAAAAACATAGATAATAGAATTTTTAAATTTAAAACATTTTTCTTTTTTTAGTTAAAACTTTTGTACATAAAAACACTAATTAAAATACATTAATGTTGATACATAAAAAATAGAATTTAAAACATTTTCTTTTCTTTTATTAAATTTTCTTGTTTTATACATATTTAACAAAAAATACAAAGAAAATACAAGAATACAAAAGATAATAAATACCTTAATTTTTCATTAAGTTAAACATTTTTCACTTGTAAATAAATCTCATACACTTACACCAATACACAAATACATTGACACATTTACATTTCTTTATTCCTATACATTGATACATATTACATTTGAGATCGCAATTCGATTTGGTTGTAATTATTTGGACATTACTCTCCTATTAAGGTCTCATCCCCATTTGTAAATAATTGTACCCCCACTCCCGGATACTTATTTGTAATAGCGTAGACTTTAAATTCCCGCAATTTATCGCTTTCAAATATACCATGGTTAGACCTAGGGTTTGTATGTACATAAAATCAAACGCTAGATAACCTAATACAAGACAAATACATGAAATTAATACACAATTCACACTTGCACCCCTAGGGTAATCCCGCTTGTTGCCTTCTAAAATGGGCCATGCTTGCACGTCGAGTTTCTTTGGCAAAATAATTCAAATGATCATAAGTCCCTCGATGACGCTTTCGAAAGTTACCTATTAAAATGATCATAGTCCCTTCAAGCAAATTGCCAAAGACACTTGGCACCATTGCAATCATGGTCTAAACGATGACCCGCGCCCGTCCCGTTAAACATCCTAACACAAGATTGTCCACCAAATACAATGGTGGAACAAAATTGTTAAAAAGGGATAAAACATAGAAAAAAACTTTGAGTACAATAGGGGTAGACAAACTCTTAGTTACTTAATCAAACTTGCAAAAACACTTGCCTATTTTTTCAAAACCACACTCCACAAACACTTTCAAAAACAAACTTCCAAAAACATTTGAAACATCTTTTCGAAAAGATACACACCTTTGTAAAACACTTAAACACGAGTCATTACAACGGTTGCCTAGACAAGGCGTCTTCTTCAAAAACATTTTCAAAACACACACACACACCATTTCAAGCAATTGAAAATCAAAGGCAAGTGATCTAAAACAAGTAACTAAGAGCCCATGGATAACCATGGATGAAAAGGGTGCTAATACCTTCCCTTTTCATAATCTACCCCTCGAACCCACGAAACATCTCAAAAGGTTTTTCCTGTGCTTTTTTAACCTTTCCTTTAGGATAAAATAAAAAGTCGGTGGCGACTCTTGCTAAACTGAACAAGTGTGAATACAAACGCAAAACCCAAGTCAGTTCTCCCACCGTATCACAATGCTCCTATGCCATGGGAGGTCAGGACAGTTATCGAGGAGTGAGGTATCATTTCACTGGTGGATTGTTTCGGTTAACTATTGATAGTGTTTTTTAAGCGATGACATAATAAGACATCTTCCTGGAGAGACGAGTGTATTTGAGACTAGGAAGCTTGCTGGTTGTATGAGTCTATTTGAAGTATGAATTTTTTTGGTTACTTATTAATTTAATTATTATTTATGACATTTCTTGATTTGCATATGTTCTTGTACAATGTTAGATATACAAGCATTTATGCTCTATTTATGAGTGACAGATTCTTCCTACCACTCCTGGCTCCATATTAGCCAAGAGATGGAAATCCAAGCATGCACACCTGGGAGGTGTTTTGGAGTACTGGAAGAGGATTAGTGCCGTGACTATAGACGAAAACATCTGGACACCCTACATAGACCATAAAGATCATCAGGAGTTCGATGACACTTCACTTTTCTGGCTATCTACTATGGGAGACCTTAGTGGCTAGACACTTACTTGAGAGGTATTTGTGATAATTTGGACATGTCTAGGACATCCCATGATTAGTCTTTCCATTTGAGGGCATTGATAGATGGTTTTTTAGTCAAGTTATCAACTCTTCCCGAGCCACTAGAGATCGTGTAGTGCAGGTTTTGTTCCATTCGTAGTGTATGGATATTTACATGGAATTGTACTTTATTGTATCACACCCTCACATCATCTCACCTACGCAATATGGAGATGATGTTGGACCTTCTCATGGTGGAATGACCTTATAATGACGTGTCACCGCCTTAACCACCACATGGTGCAGATAACACTTGACGTTTGTAGATAATAGAAATCATTATGAATAACCTCATGGGTTTGGTAAACCATATGGTGGGGTTTATACTTTGGCATCGCAGAAAACACACTTAGCCCATGGGGGACCTATTTAGACCTCATTATAATTTTTGTATTATTTTTGTATTATGTGTATTATTACTCAGATGTTTGCTCCGTACAATTTATTAGATAACATTTTGTCACTTCCATTTCTGCAAGTTGAACATAACTTAGCATTTGACAAATAGCATAACACGTGATGATTAACATAGCTTTAGCCGAAAAATTACATAACTTTACAAAACAATAATAAATAACAAAACCTAAGCACTATGAGATGATTTTATTCATTTCAACATCTTGATCATGTCGTCGATAGATCTAGAAATTATCTCATCAAACTCGACCGGTCCCTTAGTTAGCCAACAATGATATGTCCTCCATATAACCTTCAAATCTTCGTCACCCTTCAACTTAATACAATCGTATTTCACCCTTGCATCATTATCAAACCATGGCGCCAGAAACTCGATATTACTCCCCTTTATTTCTCGGTGTCAAGTAACATATTATTCAATTAAGATCTCATAAGAGCAAGACATATGGTGTCCTCCGGGAGCCTAAACTCAATAGGAGGTTTCACCCTGTTGAAGTACACTTCTTCCTTAAACAAATTGTGAGGTATTGTAATATGTTTTTTTTAACAACACATGATCCCTAATTATACAATTTTGGATTCATTATGGACCACACAAAACGGTCAGTGCAATCACATCTAGACAAAATTGTCGGCAAAATATTAACCCTTGAAATAACACTACCAGATTTTTTGCAGCCCCTTAAAAAGTCTAGCATGTGTAGGAGGATTTTAAAAAATCGATACTTTTAAACTACCAGAATTTACAATGTTTTGCAAACAAATCTGGTAAAATAATGTGTTTTTAAAAAACTGATAAGATTTTCCAATCACCGGTTTTTAAAAACAATATACCAGATTTTTTGAATAAACAACCATATTTTTTTGTACTGAACATTGCATTTGTTCTACTGGATATTTCATCTGGACTTTTTGACAAAATTTTGACAAGGATAATATGGGTATTATGTAAAAATATGGGGGTTCCAGGTCAGATTTTGAGGGTGGTAGGATAAAATCTCTATTAAGAGAGGTGTATGGAACATTGTGATAAAGTTGGAGCATAAAATGTGATCTGAAAGTTTCAGGGGAAGGTGAAAGCTAATGAATTCTCTTCGACAAGTGAAAGAGAGAAAAATTTTAAAGAACATAAAAAAGATAAGAAAAATTAACAAGAGATAATAAACAATAGAGAATCAATCTATCAAATCAACCTAAAACGTCTTAGCCTAATCACAAACAAAAAAAAGAATCAGGATAAAAAAACTCCTACACTACTACAAAGCGCGCAATAACAACACTCAATTCATGATGGTTCTTCCAACACCATGGTGATATCTCTAAACCCACGGCACTAACATTTTATTTTATTTTTTATTAAAAATTGTTAACATATAATAATGGTTGCAGCCATAAGCGAAGTTATAGAATCTAGGCTTTCTTGGATTCGAAACTCAGTGCCTTCAAATATATTATTCTTTTAACATAAGGCGCGTCTTTTCTATTTTATTTATATTTATATATAAAATAAAGGGTTACAACCATGGTTTGAAACTTCAACCGTTGTGAGTATATTTATATATAAGTGAATTAACTTTCACTTTTTCACAGTAGTGCCATATCTATCACAGCAAAAACCTACAACCCATTTTTTCTCTTCTTCTTCATCATTAGCATACCTATTCTACAGTATAGCCGTCAATCTTGTTCTTCTTACATAAAGGTATTCTTCTTTTTCCTTATTCTCTCATTTTCGTGTATGTTATTGTTATGTTTCACTCGGTTTTCCTATGAATTTCTTTTTGTTAGATAGTTTATAGCTCTTTTATTGTTGTATGTTGTTCTGTGTTGTTTTGCATGTTGTGTTGTTGACAAATAAGTTTGTGGTTTCACATGTTAATAATTTTCATGGTGTTTGTAGACCTTAAGAAAAGTGAATGAAGAAACAACAACAACAAAGTTCATCTAGTTTTAGAAGCTATAAAAAGAAATATAAGAAGTATGGGGCTATTGTGTTAACTTCATCCACCTTATATTTCTTCTTCATGGCTTCACAAACTATATGAACCTCATATGGTGATCATGATGGTGGTAGCAAGTGTACAATATGAGTTAATAAATGCTTTTTCATGTGTAGCTAGCAAGTGTTTATGGTTCTTTCCTTCTCACTTAAAGCTTCATGAAATGGTTAGTTGTTCAGTTCTCCCAATCCATGTAAATGAATTTGATGTTTTTGTTGATAAATATTGTTAGTGAGTTTGTTATATCATATGATATTGCTTGTTTCACTAACCCCTCATTGAACTTGCACTCATTTAAAAAGATTTTTAAGATAATAATTTAAAAAATTAAGTTATTCTTGAAAATCAACTTAGACGATCCAATGTTTTTTCGAATTTCATACATCTTGTAAATCATAATTCCCTATTTAGCATATAGAATTTCATTCAATGTCACAAATTCTTCAAAACAATATTCATAAATGGATGCCAGTATGGGTCTTTACACAAAACTTGATATTTGAAGAATAAAGTAGAAAAGAAGAGGAAATCAAATTTTATATGGAAGACTCAGACTGAAATCCATTTTTATCAACATTACTTTGATGAATTTGGGATTGAATCAAAACCTATAGGCTAAAATAGGAAATCATGATTTACAGGATGCTTTCAATTTGAAAAATATTGGATCGTTTAAGTTGTTTTTCAAGAATAACTTAATTTTTCTGATTATTGTCTCAAAAATCTATTTGAATGGTTGTATATGGTTAATGAGAGGCAGGGAAAAACAAGCAATCCCATATTTTATAATAAAATCTTACATATACCACAACGGTTGGAATGTTAAACTGTGGTGAAATGCTATTTTTATGCGCTTTAATTTAGGTTGTAGCTAGGTATCGCACCCATGGCACTATAATTATTACAATAGTTGTTTACGTCAACCGTTATGATAGAAATTTTACCACAACGGTTACTAAACCATAATTGTAAGTGTCACATATGCAACCACACTATACACAACAATGCCTGGACCCGTGTGATTATATGTGTTTTCCAACCATTGTTAAATGAGTTTTTCGTAGTAATGCTAGTTTTAATGGACCACAAATTGGGTGGTTCATCCAAGTCTAAAGCATAATTATGCATGTGTTAGCTTTGCTATGCATAGTTGGTCTCAGGTTAAGATGAAATTGTAAGAGGATTTAGAAGGCTTACTCATTGATATACTCTCAGAAGAACAGTTTTTTGGAGGGGATATAAATGGACATGTAGAGAGTGTATCAAGAGGTTTAAAGAGTGTGGGTATGGTCTAACGGAGGGTAAATTCATCTTGGAGTTTTCGTGGGCTTTGGATCTTACTATGTGGAATATCTGGTTTAGGAAAAGAGATGAACATCTTATCACATATAAAAATGAGGTGACATATTCTCATATGGATCTATTTCTTATTAGAAGGTCATATAGGAAGATATGCTTGCACTATAAAGTTATTCCAATACAGATCTTGACTACCCAACATATAGCATTGGTTATGGATGTAAGAATCAGGGGGAGAGAAAGGATAAGAATCCACATGGGAGTGCCACATATTCAAGTAGTGGCATTTGAAGAGTGAAAAACAAGGAATTTTCCAACACAGGATCTTGGAGGGTTTGGACAACCACAAGGAAGTGCAAATGATATGTGAAATAAGATGACCCCAGAGGTTAGAAAAGTGGCTAGAGAGACGTTGGGTGAATCAAGAGGTTTTGGACCTATGGGTAAATAATCGTGGTGGGGGAATGAAAGTATTCAAAGTAGAGTTAGAGTATAAAAAATATTGTTTTAAAGAATGGTCTAGGTGTAAAAATGCCAAAACATAGGAAAAGTACAAGAAAACTAAGAAGGAGGTGAGTGAAGAAAGAACCTAAGATTTTGACAGATTATACCAATCTTTAGGAACCAAGGAGGGAGAAAAATCTCTCTCTCTCTCTCTCTCTCTCTCTCTCTCTCTCTCTCTATATATATATATATATATATATATATATATATATATATATATATATATATATATATATATATATATATATATATATATATATGATTTCTAAGAGAACATAAAGAAAGACAGGAGAACTAGATCAAGTAAAATGTGTTAAAGATGAAGAAGGTAAAATCTTGGTTTAGGAAAAGATATAAAGGATAGGTGGAAGATATACTTATAAAATTTATTTAATGAAGGATAAATATCTCATTGGACTCTAGCAGGCTCGACATTAGAGAAGGGGATCGAAACTATAATTATTACCGTCAGATTTAGAAACAAATGGTAAAGGAAGCATTAAGAAGTATGAGTAACGATAAAGCGGTCGGTCCAGACAACATACCTATTTAAGTATGAAAAATATTTGGAGATACAGATATTTAGTGGCTCACCAAACTCCTTAATGAGATTATAAGGTCAAAGCACATATTGGATGAATATAGAATAAACACTTTAGTTCCAAACTATAAGAACAAGGGGGATATGCAAAATTGTGAAAATTATAGGTTGGTTAAACTTTTGTGTCATACCATGAAGTTATAGGGAAAAGTGATTAAATGAAGAGTAAAAAAGAGTCTTAATTCACTGAGAATCAATTAGTTTTTATGCTTGGTAGGTCGACCATGAAAGTAATCTACCTACTACAACGTGTAATAGAGCAGTATCAGATGGACCACCAAGACATGCACTTAGTTTGTATTGACTTGGAGAAGGCGTATAATAGAGTGCCTAGAGAGATTTTATGGAAATCCCTAGATAAGAAAAGGGTTAGGATTGTATATATTCGAGCTATCCAAGATATATATGAAGTGGTGTTGGCTAATGTGAAAACACAAGGTAGGGAGACATATGATTTCCCTATTACAATATGTTTGCATCAAGGTTTAACCATAAGCCCCTACCTTTTTACTTTAATTTAAGACGTACTCATGGAACACATCAAAGAGTTAGCCCTGAGATGCATGCTTTTTGTAGATGATATAGACCTACTTGGAGAGTTAAGAGAGAATTTAAATGAGAGGTTGGAGACAAGGAGAAGAGCTTTAGAAACACATGGTTTTTGCCTAAGTATAAGTAAGATAGAGTATATGGAATGAAAGTTCAACAAAAGAAAAAGTGTTTCTAACATAGAGGAGAAAGTTTGAGACTATATCATCCCTCAAGTCACACGATTTAAACATCTTCGGCCCGTGATACAAAAGATGGAGAAGTAAAAGGGGATTTAAGCCATCGAATTCAAGTTGGGTAGCTGAAATGGAGAAGGATTTTAGGTGTTTTATGTGATATAAAGGCATCACTCAAGCTAAAGGGAAAATTTTGTCGAACTCTAGTGGGACTTACAATGATGTACAGGACAAAACATTGGGAGTTTAAGAACTAATACCTGAATAAAATAAGTGTAGCAGAGATGAGAATGATGTATTCAGTGTGTGGTAAGACTAGACAAA
The DNA here is from genome assembly GCA_948472305.1 of Vicia faba. Lineage (NCBI taxonomy): Eukaryota > Viridiplantae > Streptophyta > Magnoliopsida > Fabales > Fabaceae > Vicia > Vicia faba. Next base: position 25,920 of record CATIWC010001452.1, read on the forward strand.
ATTGGATTAGAAATGAAAATATTAGAGAGAATATTAGGGTGACATACAGGTGTTCACATCCAATCCAATCCAAAAAAGAAACCGAAAACCAAACCAAAAAAAATCGAAAACTGAAAAAACCGAATTTATTTATGTGTTTGGATCACTTAATAGCACAATCGATCGGTTCGATTGATTTTTAGTTGACTGTATGAGAACCGAACCGATCCAAACCGAACCAAAGTATTTTTTTCACTTATTTTTATTTTATCATCATTTATTAAATATAATGAATATGCATTTATAAAAAAATCTGAAAATATTAGGATTCTTCCATCGTTCCATAAATGTCTTTTCCTAAAACATAATGAATATTAAATATAATAAATGTAATAAATATGAGATTTTATTGAAAAACATGTTTCAATAGTCAAAATATAATAAATATTAAACATGATTTTTGTTTGAACCTTTGCATATTTACATTTTGTTTGATATATTCTTCCCCAAAATATAATAAATATTAAATATAATGAATGTCATTTTATTGAAAAACAGATTCATTAGCCACACAAATCACGGCCGTCATTTCATTTCATCTCCTTCCCCGATGAATCTTCAATCTTATATAAATCATTCTCTCTTATTTCAATTCGTCTCTCTCAACCCACCGCCAACATTCTGTATAATTATTTCAATAAATACACTATTTTTAAATGATGCAGATTGTATAATCATTGACTAATTTCCTTTTGTTTATTAAAACAAAACCAAATAAAAAAATGCTTAATTTCTTTTTTTTAACTGTAGTCAGTTCTAATTAAAATAAAATTTTAAATGATTTAAAAGTATTTATGCAATTTTTGTTTTAAAACCCGAATAAAACCGAACCAACTGAACCGAAGTAAACCACATAAATTGGATTGGATTTTGTTTTTAGTCATCCAAAAATCGAACCAAACTGCATGCTCTTTATATCTTTGGATCGGATGACTTTTTGTCTAAAAACCGATCCAAACCGGACGACAAACACCCATAGGTGACACCTATTGTATAAAAAATGGTGGAATATAGACTTAGGTGGTTTGAGCATGTAAAGAGAAGACCTATAAATTATGTGATAAGGAGAGTAGATCAGATGAAAAAATATCAAACAACTAGAGGAAGATGATGACCTAAAAAAATTATAAGAGATGTTATTAAAAAATATTTCGAGATTAACAATTTGGAGAGAAACAAGTTCATGGATAGAGCACTATGGTGAAATTTAATCCATGTAGTCGATCTCACTTAGTGAGATAAAGCTTAATTTTGTTGTAGCCAAGCCTAAATCGCTATGGAGCATGTTATTAAAATTAGTATGAAAAAACAATCATCAAAGAGATTGTGGTCAAAGCGGTGGATGAAGATCACACTAAAGTATCATAGAAGATCATTCATGTTGCAAAGACACAACTGAAGATGATCTAGAAGATATAAGTTTTAAAGTTGAGATAAATAATTCACCTAATAAATCACTAAAATGTGCTAAAGTTTTACTTGACGTACAACTCTAGAACTGGTATATTTAAAATTCCATTTTTTAAGAAAGACTGTCAATACCATTTCCTCAAAGACTCATAAAGTTCAAAGAATACAAGTTGTTTGGCAAGTTGATAAAGATTCTGATGCAATTTCATTTCAATATATCACTTATTAAATTTGATCTAACCTGATCAGACTTGGACCGTCACGGCTGGCTCCGAGCTGAAGTTTTGAACGAGGTGGGGGGGGGGGGGGGGGGTACCTGCAAGGCACTCCGATGCTAAAGTAAGTAAGAGTACGAGCAGGCAAAGTGTGAGTATATGTGATAGAATGATTACCTGACCCTCTGGAAACAGAGGGTATTTATAGCCCCCAGCGCTGGGCCAAGGTTCCTTCATTGGGCCAGGCAGGTTTGGCCCAATGGAGGAACTGCCAGGTTCTACGTGCGTAGTGGGGACTCGCACGTGGTCCCCTTCCTGGATGTTCTGCGTGAAGCGCGGGCGGACAAGGACGCGGTCTTTTCGGGGTCCTGTTGAGAGTGTAGTGGACCGTGTCCGCCGTTGGTGGAGTGCTCGAGCTGAGGTCGAGTTGGATAGTACGAGGGCGAGGATGTCTCCCCAGTGAAGTACGTCGGGCATAGCTGTGATCCTTTGGTCGACGTGACCCCTAGCAAGTCCGTTTGGATTGGGCCTTTATCGTTGCTTTTGGGCCAGCCCGGCCCAGTCCAGAACAGTAGCCCCCCAAGTCGTGGTTCCTTGAGTTAGGAGTCATGATTTGATCTTAGGTCGCTTCCGTTACGGGGCCCTGTATCCGGACAAGAGATGCAACTCCTCGTGGGGTACTCGAGGGCTTCCCTGTATCATGCTAGTGGACAGGTTCCCCGCGAGAAATGCTCGAGGGATTTCTCAGCAGGCTGCGTCCGTCGAGCACGCGAGGCCCCTTTTAGGAACTGCGCCGCCACCCTATGGAGGATAGGGTCATCATTGCCTAGGGGAGGTGTGCTTCGAGGATGGGAACCCGTGGTTTCCCGAGGTGACGTTTGGTATTCCACGTCATCACTATAAATAGGGTCCTTGGGCCCCAGAACGTGTTTCCACTCTTCGCGCTTCTCCTCTTCACTCTGTTTCTGCTGTTGCTGTTCTTCCCAGATTCTCATAGGACCGCCGCGATCTCCGTCGCTGATTCCCTTCCTCCGTCGTCAAATTTACTTCTTGATTCCAAGTAAGTGACTTGTCTCCTTTGTTTTTCTGTTGTGATGCATGATTTTTCATTGTTTTTAGACGTTTAGAGACCGTACGCCTAGGATTAGCCCGGTAGATTCATATTTAGCTCGACAAATCCATGCGTATATCCGGCAAACGCATGTTCGTGACCAGTAAATGCATAGTTTAGGCTTTAATCTGCAGTGCTGCCCGGGGCCTTCCTGGTCCAGGGCGCCTGATTCGTGATCGTGCCCGGTAGACTCATAGCTCTAGCTCTAGGCTTTATGATTTTGCTCGCCATGTTCATACCTTGGGTCTACGTATTCATGAGTGACCGAGTTGTCGGTTCATTTAGGCGACTTGTAGGAGGACCTGTCGAGGTATCTGGGAGTCGAGGAGATGGCTGCTGTTTTTTGTTCCAAAACACCAACTTTGCAGTCGCGCAGGGAGCGACGTGGTTTGTCGTGCCCTTCATCTCGTCCGTTATGGCGAGCGTATGGTTTCGCGCCCAATTGATTGGTTTCCCGTGCTTTGTAGGTAACCATGGCCGACGAACCGTGCTCTTCAGGACGCCCCGAGGTGGAAGAACAAAGTGCTGATAAGAATGTGAGTTTGGTTGACACCGTAGAGGACCCTCTGCTGGAATGGGTGGGTGCCGAACCTAGAGGGATAGCTTCGGTCTATAGTCGACGTAGCCGAAGGGCATACACTATCCTCGAGGCGGGGCACAACCAGCCCGGTTTCCAGAAGAATTTCGTGGTCACTCGGCCATCTTTCACTGCTCGAATTTGCTCGGTCTTCCCCGAGTACAGTTTCCCTATGTATGAAATTGCCTTTAAAGACCTTGGGTTACAGCTGCCCTTCAGCGATTTCCAGGTCGGGGTCTTCAGCCACCTGGGGCTGGCCCCGTCGCAGCTTCACCCAAATTCGCTCGCGTTTATCTGGGCGTTTGAGCTGACTTGTCGTTTTTTGAGGATTGGGGCGACCATACCCCTCTTCTTCATAGTCTTCCACCTACAGCGCCAATCTCGGGGGGGAAAGCATAGCTGGGTTTCCCTGAAACAGTCGAAGAGACTTTTCAGGATGTACATGGACTCCGTGCGGGGTTTTAAAGACAAGTGGTATGTTGTGAGGCCGGTTACCACAGCAGGTTTAGAGTCCGTGTATGAGGAGGAAGCGGTCATAACCAACGACGACGGGGAGGCCCTTTTGGATGGCGAAGGACGTCCGGTGTTAGGACGCACGGCCAAATTTCCCGTGCATTGGATCTCGAGGCATTATGAGCATGGTACCGGGTATTACCATACGTCCGCGGGCGATATGAACTCCGAAGACGAGAAGGCTTACGATACTCTTTGTCGGTATGTTGATAGCTTCCACCCCGCCAGATGGGCCACGAGGGAGGAGGAGGATATTCTGGACGATGAAGGTTATCCGACCTTCGAGGCTCGATCGGTTGACACGAAGGCACTCGTGGAGTGCCAGTCCTTTGGGCAGGCTGCGCGTTTGCTAGGTCGTTTATTGTTTGAATTTCTTTACTTGTAATTTGTTTGCTTATTTTCTCGGCACTAACCCGGGTTCTTTCGTGCAGGTTCGATGGCTGGACGAAGGGAGAGGCTCTTGAAGTTGTCCTGTGACAGGAAGGTGAATAAGAGGGTGGTGAGACCTCCTCAGGCGACGAGGATGGGCCTGCCACATAGCCCGGGCATTTCTCAAGCGACGAGGGTGGACTCGCCACCTAGCTCAGGAGCCGCTTCAGGAGGGACTCCGGATGTTCAGGAGGTCGAGCCACACACCGACCTGATATAGAGAAAAAGGAATCGGGTAGAAAGTCAGCCGGAGGTCGGCGAGGACTCCAGCACTGTGAGGTCCTTCGGGTTGCCCCCTTGCTTTAAGGAGGAGGGTTTCTTCGAGGGATTTCCTTTGTCCGTGAATCCTGACGAAGCTGAAACCATCAGGCGGATGAACAAGGAAAGCCGGAGAAGGCACCTGGCCGCCAACATGGTCGGGCTCGTGAAGATGGTCGAGATGGCCGTTGTACTGGCCGAGGAGGGGGAGGATGCTGACCGTATCAAAGAGTTGGAACAGGAGAAAGCTTCCCTCACCTTGAGCTCGCGAAAGTTGAAGGCTGCTCTGGAGCGCTCCGATGGGATGTTCCACGAGCAAGCCGAACTACTGGCGACGGAGACAGAGTTGCTGGCTCTTGAGAGAGAGAGAGCTCGGGGAAGCTGGCCGAGGAGAGGGACCTTTTTCGTGCAGATCGTGAACGACTGGAACTCGACAACGGGCGCCTTGCCAGAGAGATCGAGGGCCTAAAGGCTGCTATGCTTCCTGCCGAGGATGAGTCGGAGGACACAGCTCTTCTGAGGAGTCGATCGGAACTGGTCGCTCGTATTCAACTTCTCGAGGGGGACTGTGTCGGAGCTATGGTGGACAGCTTCGAAGCCGCGGTCAGCCAGCTTTCCTTGTTGAATCCCGACCTGAATACTGAAGGGGTGAGCCATATGTCGCAGATTATCGATGGTCAGGTCGTGCCTCCGCTCGACTCTCTTGTTGTTGGTGATGGTAGCTCGGGGGAAGCCGAGTTGTGAGATGGTGATGGGGCCTGCGCGCCTCATTGATGTTTGTTTTGGGCCTTCGTGCCCGTTCACATTTTTTGGGCCTGCGTGCCCGTTCTTTGTATTCCTGAATATTGTCGGCCTTTTTGGTCGGTTTACATCTTATTTGCTTTGTTGCCTACGGGCATTTTGAATGAATGCTTTGTTTCAATTTTGATTGTTTGCCCGTGCTTGTATTTTATGCTTGTGCGCAAAACTTGGCCTAAGTTATGGGCCCGAGGTGTGTCCGTAAATGGTTGTGACCTTGCACGACAAATTTGCCCAAGTCTTTTGTTCGTGTATGTGCTCGGCATCTTCTCGATGGCCGGAGTCGCCTAAGTGGTGAATTCGAGGGAAGAGACTCTTTTTTGACCCTTTTAGATGGCCCGACATTCTTGAAGATTTGCCGGGCAGGCGGAGCGAAGCCGCTTGGTCGGGTACATGGCCTGGTCGGGACTATTTGCCCTCGGCGTGAACTGCCCATCGCGAGCTGGGTGTTCTGCCTTACAGGTACTTCGACGGTGGAACTCGGTAGAAGTGTCCACGTCTGGCATTATCCTTTGTTCTTATTTGAACCATGTTATGCGATTTGGACGTAGGTCGGGCCCGCACCTTGGCCTCTCTACGGGGTCGGACGTTTCTCCTCGTTGACTGGGCGCGGGAGCCGACAGTTGAGGGTCCTCAGTGTTGGTGGTTTTCAACTATAGTACTGCTTTAGTTTAGCAGCGTTCCAAGGTCGTGGTAATGGCTCTCCGTCTAGTTGTTCGAGGTAGTATGCCCCGGTACCAGTGGTACCGTGGACGCGATAAGGCCCTTCCCAGTTCGCAGCCAGTTTTCCTTCGCGGGAGTCTTTTTGGTTCCTTCGCAATACCAGGCTGCCGATTTCGAACTCGCGCTTAATGACCTTGTCATTGTGGCGCAGATCCACTCGTTGTTTTATGGTGGCTTCGCGCAGGGCCGCACCAGATCGGATTTCCTCGACTAAGTCGAGCTCGTCCCTGAGTGACTCGTCATTCATTTCTTCGTCGAGGGGGCTCTCCATCTGTCTGGATGGTTCCATGATTTCTACTGGGATGACGGCCTCGGTTCCGTATGTTAGCCGGAATGGGGTCTCGCCCGTCGTTGAGTGGGGCGTGGTGCGGTATGCCCACAAGACGCTGTACAGCTCCTCGACCCATCCTCTCTTCGCTTCGCCGAGTCGGCGTTTGAATCCCCGGAGGATGACTCTGTTCGCAGCTTCGGCCTGCCCGTTGGTTTGAGGGTGCTCGACCGAAGTGAAGTGTTGTTTTGTTCCTAGTCTGGTGACGAAGTCTTGGAATCCGTGGTTGGTAAATTGGGTGCCTTTGTCGGTCACCAATGCACTCGGAATTCCGAATCTGGCGAGGATGTTTCTCTTGTAGAAGCGGAGGATATTATGCGAGGTGATCTTCGCGAGAGCCTCGGCCTCGATCTACTTCGTGAAGTAATCCACGGCCACGATTAGGAATTTATTTTGGTAAGTCCCTTGCACGAAGAGTCCGAGGATATCCATACCCCACCAAGCGAACGACCACGGGGACGATAGTATGCTCAGCTCGTGAGGGGGGGCGAGGTGCATGTCGTCGTGCTTCTGGCACTTGTCGCATTTCTTAACGTGCTCCTTGGCGTCCTGCTGCATTGTCGGCCAGTAATATCCCGCTCGAAGGGCTTTCCTCGCCAAGGACTTACCGCCCATGTGCTGGGCATTGATCCCTTCGTGTATCTCCCGCAGTACCTCGGGGACTGTGGATTCGTCGATGCATTTTAGGAGGGGGATGGAGAATCCCCTGCAGTACAGTTTGTGCTCGAGCACCACGTAGGAGCATGCTTGCTGCTTTGTGACGATCGCATCGGACTGGTTCGATGGAAGTTCGCCCTTTGTCAAGAAATTGTAAACCGGGGTCATCCAAGACGAGGCGTCCCCAATGGCGTGGACCTCGACTGGCGTCGAGCATCTCTCAATACTCGGGCGAGCTAAGGATTCTTGGATGACGGATTTGTTTCCGCCCTTCTTTCTCGTGCTCACGAGTTTGGACAATATGTCTGCCCTCGTGTTTTGCTCGCGGGGAACATGTGAAATTTCCGCCCGTAAAAACTTTGTCATGTGTTTTTTGACTAAGTTCAAGTACTCGACGAGGTTGTCGTTTTTAGCTTGGTAACTCCCATGGACTTAGGAGGCGACGAGTTGGGAGTCGGTGTAGATCTGAACCTCGCGGGCTCCCAGGTCCTCGGCTAGTCTCAGTCCTGCGAGCAGGGCTTCGTACTCTGCTTGGTTGTTTGACGTCGGGAAGGAAAGATCTAGGGAGTGTTCGATCACAACGCCATATTCGTTCTCCAACAGGATTCCTGCGCCACTTCCGAACGAGCTGGATGCTCCATCGACGAAGATGGTCCATTTGTGTTCCTTCCCCGTGGGTGGGTCAGGAGTGGTCATTTCCGCGACAAAGTCGGCCAGGGCCTGCGCTTTCAAGGCTTTCCTACTCTCGTACTGAATGTCGAATTCAGAGAGTTCCAAGGACCATTTCAACATCCTGCCCGCCATATCAGGCCGACCCAGGAGCTGCCTCACCGGTTGGTCGGTTCGCACGATGATCGTGTGGGCTAGAAAATAGTGTCTGAGCCTCCTCGCCGCGTTGACGAGGGCTAGAGCCACCTTTTCTATCTGTTGGTATCTGCTTTCGGGTCCTTGCAGGGCTTTGCTCGTGAAGTATACGGGTTTCTGTCCGTCGGTGGTCTCGCGGACGAGAGCCGCGCTGATGGCTTCGTTCGAGACGGCCAAGTACAAGTACAGTGGCTCCCCATCGGCCGGTCGGGATAGTACGGGCAGTTGAGATAGACTTTTCTTTAGGTGGCGAAGTGCCTTTTCGCACTCCTTGCTCCATTCGAAGGCTGCCTCCTTACAAAGGAGTTTGAAGAAGGGGAGGGCGTGCTGAGCGGACCTCGCGACGAAGCGGGATAACGACGTGAGCATGCCGTTCATGATCTGTATTGACTTCTTCGACGTTGGTGTCGAGAGATCGAAGAATGCGCGACACTTGTCTGGGTTGGCTTCAATTCCTCGTTCTGTTAGGTAGAATCCGAGGAATTTTCCTGCCTTGACCTCGAACGTACATTTCTCGGGGTTGAACCTCATTTTGAATTGTCTTGCTTGGGCAAAGACCGTCTTGAGATGTGCTGCATGGTCGGTGTCTGCTCGAGATTTGACGATCATGTCGTCCATATACACCTCGAGCATATCTCCAACCTGTTTGTGGAAAACTTTGTTCATCATGCGTTGGTAAGTTGCACCGGCATTTTTCAGTCCAAAGGGCATTACTGAAATTCTGGCTGCAGATACTCAATGTCACGTTTAATATTATGACACCGTATCTGACTTTCTATAAGACAGTAAATACAAAAACAGTAAAGAACACAGTCAATTGTTTACCCAGTTCAGTGTGCAACAACACCTACTCTGGGGGCTACCAAGCCCGGGAGGAAATCCACTATAAGAGATGTTAATTCAGGAATAAACCAACCAGTTTATCTCCTTCACTTAAGACCTACCCAATGCAATTTCAATCTAAGTACAACTTAAACCTGAGTTCCTACTCACTCCCCCTCAATCACAGCAGTGATACATAAAACAATTTGAATAATGAATTGATGAAGACACTCTTCAAAAACATACACTTGATTAAGCTTCACAGCTTTTTAATCAAGCACACAACCACTCTTGCTTCACAACTTTGAGTGATACACACACCTAACTTGACTCTGCTTCACAGCTTTAGTCAAGAAACATTCAAACACTCTTGCTTCAAAGCTTTGAGTGCTACACAACCCTTACAATTAAAAACCTATTCCAAGTCACTTATCACAATGATAATTGCTTGAAGTACAATAATTAAACCTATACAGTTTACAAATGATCTTCTGATCAAAAAGGGATTACTTGCAAAACAGCAGCTCTGTTGAATATATAGCAGCTACATCTTCAGTTAGGGTTTCCACAAAAAGCTAGGGTTAATTCCATTTGACCTTAAGACTAGGTCACAGGACTTTATCAACCAGGTTAGGGTTGAGCTAGGTTAACCCAAAGAAAACGCAGGATGCTGTTCTGGAAAGACTGAGTTATTTTCCTGAAAAAACTCAGAATTAACCAAACTGCAAACCTGTTAGTTCAGAACAGGATGTCTTAACATCTGTTATGACATCTGAAAAAACCTGTCTACTGATTTAGGAAAATGTGATCATTTTGCAAAATGCTCAGATACACACTTATAAACATCAGTACCTGAATGACAATATTTTTCTGCAAAGGTACCTAATGAATCAGTACAAACTAAACTAGAATGTTATGACATCAGTCATGACATTCACACATACACTTGGGTTTTACCAAAAATGCAAGCCAATAACTAAACAACTACAAACTCCCCCTTTGGCAGATTTTTGGCTAAAGACCCTAAGTAATCAGAGATAGGTAACAGCAGAAAGAAATGACTGCAGAAAAATAGAATTTCTAATTAAGCAAGTACCAAAATATTCTCCCCCTCTTTAGCCACAAATGGGCCAAAGATACATGTTCATAAAAATTATACAGTTATCCAGAAAAAAGTAATAAGAGCAGCAGCAGAAAAAAAAACTGAACACACTTCCAAACTCCACCAGCAACACCATCAAACAGCAACCAACCTTTAAGCACTGTCATCAGACTCAGAGGAGCTAGTTTCTTCAATATTGAGATGACCTTCAGCTTCTACACCTTCTTCCCTTCTGTTTCCTTCAGCTTCCTCCTTTTCTAACCTGGCAATTAGGATTTCTAGGGTCTTTTTCCTAGCTTCCAGCTCTTTGCAGGTCTCTTTTAAAATAGCTATGACATCAGATGTCTTGGACTGGGTCTTCACCGACGATGTCTCAGCTGATGTTATGACAATATCTGGAGCATGAGATCCCTGAAACAATTTGTAGTGCAACCCAAGGGCAGGAGCTCTTTTGCAGGCTGTATCTCTTGCCACCAGGATATCAGGGTATTGTGCAAGGATAATTCCACAAAGGAGGGAAGGAAAGGCAATTGGTCCTTTGACAGCATAACTACCAGCATGTTTTAAAGTTTGTTCAAAGATATACCTGCCATAGTCAAAAGCAGTCTTGGTTCCCACAGCATAAATAAATCTCCCCAATCCTGTGGAGATAGTTGATTTATGGTTTGTAGGCACCCAGTTGGCTGCACCAATCTTGTGCAGGATGGCAAATTTCATGCTGAGTTTGCTGGCATTCAGCTTGCCTTTCAAGGGCCAGCACTTCACTTGCCTTGCTGTGATGGTTTGACAAACTTCATTGTCAGTGACCTCCAGATCAGGACAATCCTCATTTGTTCTTCCAAGAAATTTGTTAATTTCTGATGGAGAGAACTTGACCCTTCTTCCTCTAACAAAAACACTTTCAAAGTCAGCTGACCTTCCATCAGCACAATCATTAGACAAGTTCAATATAAACTCCTTGACCAGATTTTCATAACACTTGTTAAATTTTATCACTGTCTTCATCAGTCCAGCATTCTTGATCAGGTCCATGATGTCTTTGCACTCCATGGCATCATTGTTGAGTTCTCTTTCTAAAGCTATTCTCTTTAAGCAAACATACTTCCATCTGTTTGCATTGTCAGGATGATGAAAAGAGATGTTGTCTGTTGGGACTTCAGGAACTCTAGCAATTTTGCTGGAGGGGAGCTTCCTTCTGATAGGAATTTCTTCAGCATCAATCTCAAATTCTGATTCCTCATCAGAATCAGAAGATTCAGGTTCTTTTCTCTTCTTTGAAATTGGTTGTCTAGCAGTATGCACCTGGGCCTTCTTCCCTTTGGTCTGAATAATTTTCACAGATTCTACCTCAGCCATGCCTTCAGCCTTGGATTTCTTAACAGCAGGTTTATCTTTGGACACACATTTTGCATCATTCTGATTACCCTTTCTTTTCATCAATCTCCTGGCTATGCTAGGGTTTACATTGGCAATCAGATCATTATCTGAGTAATCCTCATCCACATCAATGATAGGTGGATCAGCAGTCTTTTCTGAAGGGTTCTGAATGGTGTCATTTTGTGTCACAGCATTCTCAGAGACATCTACATTCTCAGAGAGGTCCACATTTGGGCTTCCTGATTGATTTAAAGGGACAGAGATCCCCGGTACAGGTTGGTTTCCGCTTAGTATACTAGTAACAAGCCTAGCAATAGCTTGATGAACTTGAACTGATCCTTCTCTATTTGGTACAGAAGAAGAAGGATGAGAAGGATTACCAGAGGCTGCAGCTTGAGCTCTTCCTGCATGTCTAGTTCTTAGCTTTTTGACTTTGGCGGGGTCAGTTGCCATCTCTCTGAGAGGAGTGACCTCAAGAACTTCAGATTCTATGCATGTGGTGATTGCTCTAGAGTCTTGGTAAGATGATGAAGATGATGAGGATGATGAAGTCGCCTTGGTTGAAGATGATGTCTGAGACATTTTGATTGACTTAGAGCACCAGTAGCAATTTGAGAAAAAACTTTGATTGAGAGGAGGGAACAGGTTGCAAAGACGAGAGAGGTAGGAGGCAAAAGAGAGTCTTTTCAACTTCTTAAGGATTTTGAAAGAATTGGGAAAACATATGATTAACCCACTAAAAATAGACTTAACAAAGTTAACTCCTTCAACCCTTGTTTTAAGCAAAATTAATTGCTATAATTTCTCATGTTGGCAAATACCCAACCTACCCCTCAAGTTTTCAAGTTTATTTCCAACAAGAGCCTTGGTAGAAGAATCAGTCAGCTGAAGCTTAAAGATACCATGTTCCAGTTTAAATGACTTCTTCTCTTCAAAGTCAATATGCTTGGTCCTGTTATGCTGAATAGGGTTCATGGAAATATTGATTGTATTCAGATTGTCACAACCCAATGTCACAACATCTTGTGAGACATTATACTCAGTGAGCATCTGTTTTGACCAGATATTTTGAGAACAGTTATTCCTAGCAGCAACTATTTCCGCACAGAGTTGGGAAGGCATTCTTTTGACATGAATCATAGTTCTGGTTGATTCTTGAATGATTTTCTTTTTTTCCACTCCATTTTGATGGAGTTATAGGAGAGGAGACTTCACGCCTCATTTCTTCAGAGAAACAGAATTTATTAGACTTGTTATTTACAACATCCTTGTCATGATAACTTCTGGTTCTGACAACACATCCTTCTTCAAGTTTATTTGCCACATCATAGACAATATCAACCTGTAGTTTTGGAGTCCTTCTGACTGCTTCCATAGAGATAGCTCTTTTCATTCTTCTTAGATGAAGATGACCAAGCTTATGATGCCACAGTTTCATCTCTTTTTCTTCTTTGGTAATTGGACACATAGTGGAGTTATTAGTGTTCTCAGGCTGCCACAAGTAGCAGTTATCTTTGGATCTGATTCCTTTCATTACAACTTCTAGTTTTTCATTAATTACTAGACATTCAGATTTTGAGAAGTTGACCTTGAATCCTAGATCACATAATTGACTGATACTAATGAGATTAGCAGTCAGTCCTTTTACCAGCAAGACTTCACTCAGTCTTGGAACTTCAGGGCAGTCCAAATTACCAACTCCTTTGATTTCACCTTTAGCACCATCTCCAAAGGTCACATAACTAGTGTTGTGAGGTTTAACATTATTGAGGAGGTTCTTGATTCCAGTCATGTGTCTGGAACATCCACTGTCAAAGTACCAGTCTTCCTTTGCAGAGACCCTCAGGGAAGTGTGGGCTATCAGGGCAGTAGCCTTTTTCTTCCATTTAGGAGCATGTGGTACCTTTTTAGACTTAGGTTTGACACCTGAGTTCTGATTAGGGTATCCATGCAATCTGAAGCAGAAGGGCTTTATGTGGCCATATCTCCCACAATGATGACATCTCCATCTTTGGTACCTTTTCTTCATGTATTTCTGATGTTGAGAGTTGTGTTGAGACATCTGCTTTGACAATTGTTTAACATGCCTGATCTTCTTGTCTGCACCAGATTTCTTAGCTTCCACAAATCCTAGACCAGATTTGTTTCCCACATTTTGTCCAACTTGAAGAATCTCTTCCAATTTATCTGATCCATTGGTCAACATCTTGACAGATTTTGTCATTTGGTTCAGTTGTGAGTTCAGTAATTGAACTTCCCCTTCTAAGTGACTTATAGTTTCAAGATCTGCCCTTTTTTCAGCCTCCAGCTTTATAATGAGTTTTGATTGTTTCTCATTCTGCACACAGACTTCAGCACTTCTGATACACAATTTCTTGTAGGTATCAGCCAGTTCTTCAAATGTCACTTCTTCAACACTAGTGTCACTGTCAGAGGTACAAACACTAGTTAGAGCAGTAACTAGTTTGGCAGATTCTTCTTCAGAATTACTTTCTGAATCACAGTTAGACCAAGTAACAGTCATTCCTTTCTTTTGTTTCTTAAGAAAGGTAGGACATTCAGCTCGAATATGTCCATATCCTTCACAGCCATGGCATTGAATGCCTCTGCCTTGGTTTCCCTTTTCTTCTGACCTTGGTCTTCTGCTGGAACTGTCAATGTCAGAGGGAATGTTATGAACATTAGACCTTGACTTTGGATCCATTCTTTTGATGAGCTTGTTGAACTGTCTTCCAAGCATGGCTATAGCTTCTGAAATATTTTCTTCTTCATCCTCCTTGTTTTCAACATCAGTGTTGGATACAAGTGCTATGCTCTTGTTCTTCTTGTCACCATTATCAGTGATCCCCATCTCAAAAGTCTGAAGAGACCCAATAAGTTCATCCACTTTCAACTTGCTGATGTCCTGGGCTTCCTCTATGGCAGTTACCTTCATTGCAAATCTTTTAGGCAAGGATCTGAGAATCTTTCTCACCAGTTTTTCTTCTGACATCTTTTCTCCCAGTGCTCCTGAGGTGTTGGCAATCTCCAAGATGTTCATGTGAAACTCATGAATGGTTTCATCTTCCATCATTTTTAGATTCTCAAACTTGGTGGTCAACATCTGAAGCCTTGACATTTTTAGTTTGGAAGTGCCCTCATGAGTAGTTTTGAGAGTGTCCCAAACTTCCTTGGCCAGTTCATATTGATGAACTAGTCTGAAAATGTTTCTATCAATTCCATTGAACAAGGCATTTAAAGCTTTGGAATTTCCCAGGGCTAACTCATCTTCTTCTTTACTCCAATCTTCCTCAGGTTTCAGACTGATTGTCCCATCTTTCTCAGTTATGGTGGGATGGATCCATCCTTTGTCAGCAGCTCTCCAAGCCTTTTTGTCCAGAGATTTTAAGAAGGCAATCATACGAGGTTTCCAGTAGTCATAATTAGTTCCATCCAGAATGGGTGGTCTATTTCCAAAAACTCCTTCTTTATCCATAGTGCCAGAAAGTGATATCCCTAGATCTCACCCAGTAATACAGGCAGGGTGCCTGCTCTGATGCCAATTGAAATTCTGGCTGCAGATACTCAATGTCACGTTTAATGTTATGACACTGTATCTGACTTTCTATAAGACAGTAAATACAAAAACAGTAAAGAACACAGTCAATTGTTTACCCAGTTCAGTGTGCAACAACACCTACTCTGGGGGCTACCAAGCCAGGGAGGAAATCCACTATAAGAGATGTTAATTCAGGAATAAACCAACCAGTTTATCTCCTTCACTTAAGACCTACCCAATGCAATTTCAATCTAAGTACAACTTAAACCTGAGTTCCTACTCACTCCCCCTCAATCACAGCAGTGATACATAAAACAATTTGACTAATGAATTGATGAAGACACTCTTCAAAAACATACACTTGATTAAGCTTCACAGCTTTTTAATCAAGCAACACAACCACTCTTGCTTCACAGCTTTGAGTGATACACACACCTAACTTGACTCTGCTTCACAGCCTTAGTCAAGAAACATTCAAACACTCTTGCTTCAAAGCTTTGAGTGCTACACAACCCTTACAATTAAAAACCTATTCCAAGTCACTTATCACAATGATAATTGCTTGAAGTACAATAATTAAACCTATACAGTTTACAAATGATCTTCTGATCAAAAAGGGATTACTTGCAAAACAGCAGCTCTGTTGAATATATAGCAGTTGCATCTTCAGTTAGGGTTTCCACAAAAAGCTAGGGTTAATTCCATTTGACCTTAAGACTAGGTCACAGGACTTTATCAACCAGGTTAGGGTTGAGCTAGGTTAACCCAAAGAAAACGCAGGATGCTGTTCTGGAAAGACTGAGTTATTTTCCTGAAAAAACTCAGAATTAACCAAACTGCAAACCTGTTAGTTCAGAACAGGATGTCTTAACATCTGTTATGACATCTGAAAAAACCTGTCTACTGATTTAGGAAAATGTGATCATTTTGCAAAATGCTCAGATACACACTTATAAACATCAGTACCTGAATGACAATATTTTTCTGCAAAGGTACCTAATGAATCAGTACAAACTAAACTAGAATGTTATGACATCAGTCATGAAATTCACACATACACTTGGGTTTTACCAAAAATGCAAGCCAATAACTAAACAACTACAATTACGTTGTAGTAATAGTTTCCCGAGCTGGTCATGAAAGCCGTGCAGTGTTTGTCGCCCAGTGCCATCGGGATTTGGTTATAGCCCGAGTAGGCATCCATGAATGACAACGTTTTGTAGCCGGCCGAGTTGTCGACCAGCATGTCTATGTTGGGCAAAGGGAAAGCATCTTTCGGGAAAGCCCGGTTGAGATCGGTATAGTCAACACACATCCTCCATTTTCCATTATTCTTTTTAACGAGTACAACGTTTGACAACCAGGTGGAATACCGGGCTTCAGAAATAAAATTTTCCTCTAGGAGGTCTTTTACAGCTTTTTCAGCAGCCTCCGTTTTTTCTGGAGACTGCCTACGCCTACGTTGTACTACGGCCCTAGCGGCTGGATCTATGGCGAGGTGGTGACAGGCGACCTCAGGGTCGAGTCCGGGCATCTCCGCGGCGCTCCAGGCGAATAGATCAGCATTCTCGCGCAAGCAGGCCTTGATTTGCTTCCTGGCCAAGTCGGGGAGGTCTTTTCCAATCTTCACTCCCTTGGTCGGATCCGTGCCGAGGGGGACGAGCTCGAAATCCCAGTCCGGTATTGGTCGGAGTGGGATTTACTCGCCGCTGGAAGGCTCGTCCTGGTCGAAGCGAGTGTCCAGAGCTATAGAATCGACCTTTGGTGGAGCTTTCTGGACTTCTTCCTCGGGGGACTCTTTCTTGTCGGGCTCCTGTCGCGTCCTTTTGGCAGGCCTGGTCCCTATGTCGACAGTATCACGTCCCTTAGAAGCGGCATTGAAGCACCTCCGGGCGGCGGCTAGGTCTCCTTGGATAGTAGCTACTCGTGCCCTCTTGGTGTAGAACTTCATCTTTAGGTGGACGGTCGAGGGCACCGCTGTCAGTTCTGCCAGTGTTGGTCTCCCCAAGATGCAGTTGTACAGAGACGGGCAGTCGATGACGAGGAAGCGTACTTTAACTTGTCTTGTAGCCGTCCCTTCTCCGAACGTAACCAGAAGCTCGACATATCCCTAAGGTTTGGAGGTCGAGCCATTGAAACCTTGTAAGTCCGACCCCACATACGGCGAGAGATGTGAGTCGTCCAGCTGTAGGGTTCGGAACAATTGGCTGTACATGACGTCGACGAAACTCCCTTCGTCGACCAGGATGCGATGTACATCAAAATTGGCCATTCTTGCCCTTATCAGTAAGGGGATGACCGCGTTCGGGGCTCCACCGGGGAGCTCTTCTAGGTAGAAGGTGATGGGCTCTAACTTGCCCTTCACCCTTTCGAACGTCACCGTTTGCGGGGGAGCCGCGTCGACCAGCTCATCCAACTTCCTCTTAGCTGAATTGATGGTCAAGTCGTTGAACCCACCACCGTTGATGACCAGGGCGGAGGGGAAATATTCCCACCTACTGTGCGTTGTGAGCGGCTCCTGCAGGTGCTCTGGGAAGTCGAAGTCCTCGGGCCTGGTCACGGAGAAGGCGGTTTGGATAGGGACCGACTCGTCAGATGGTCAGGCATCCTCCTCCGGCTCTCTAGTTTCTTGGGCGTCACGGCGGGGAGCGTCGCTTCGTCGGTATTGCGCGAGCCTCCCTCCCTTGATGAGGGTTTCGATGGCGTCCTTGAGGTGGACGCAATCCTCGGTCAGATGACCATGGCTCCTATGGTACTGACAATATTTGTTCTTGTCTGCTCCGGGCTTGGCGGGAGCAGGTTGGGGATGTTTGACACCGCCGTCCTTGAAATCAGTGCTGGCACACTCCGCCAGAATGCGCTCGCGGGAAGCTGTGAGTGGAGTGTACTCGGTGAAACGCCCTGAAGGTCCTCTTTGTTCCCGGACTTCCCGGGGTCTGTCTTCTTTCCTTTTCTCCCCGGTTTGTCGAGGAGGAGCTTCTTGGCGCGAGCTGCTGTTGGGACCACGAGTTCTGGGATCTCGGGCTCTGTTGGCCGCTTCCCTCTCCTCGTAGTCCATGTATGCCCGCGCTTTTTCGAGGAGGGCATCGAATGTCCGGGGTGGCTCGATACCCACGGCCTTTCTGAATTCCGTGCTGGGGAGGAGCCCTCTCTCCAGCAAATATCTCTTCATATGGTCCGCACAGGGGACCTGTATGGCTTCCCGGTCGAAGCGATTGATGAACTCCCTCAAGGTTTCATCCTGTCTTTGGATGATGGCCTCGAGAGCCGCCTCTGTCTTCGGATGCCGCCGAGAAGCTGTGAAGGAACTGATGAAGTGGTTCTTCAGGTTCCGCCACGAGGTGATTGAGCCCGGGGCGAGTCCTTTGTACCAGTCCATTGCCGCCTTCCTGAGAGTCGTGGGGAATAGACGGCACTTGATGAGGCCCCCGACATTGTGATAATGAAGCATAGCCTCGAACCCGTCTATGTGGTCGACCGGGTCCGCGACTCCATCGTACTCCTTCAAGTGAGGGGGCTTCTCCATGCCCGGGGGGATGGGTGCTTCCATAATAGCTTGTGATAGGGGACCGCGGGGGTCGTCCTCGTCGCTTCTCTCCGGAGACAGGGATGGGGATCTGTAGTACTGTCTGGCACGACGGTCCAGGTCGTGCTGAGTCTCTCTCGAGCGGGATGCTCGGTGGTTGAATTTCACACGTCCGTCTCCGGAGTGCCTTCTTTCTTGTCTCGCCGGGTCACGACTAGGTTCTCCGGCTTGAATGATGGGCTGCCTCTCCAAATGAGGCCGTTTCTCTTTTGGCCGGGGAGATTGGCTTCGAGAGGTCTCCCTGTAATGTCTCCGTGGGGGAGATGGGTGTCGAGCTTCAGTCACTCGAGAAGGGGGAGTATGGGGTCTCCGATGCCTCCTCGGGGGTCTTCGCTCGTCTTCAAGCGCCCTTAGTCTCTCTCCCTGTGCGAAGATGAGATAGTTCGTTTGATTAATCGCTACGAACAGCGCTTGAGTTGTGGCATCCGCCCCGACGGGGACAGGGACTTCCTGGAACCGGGCAGCTCTGTAGTGTGTGAGGGCCGTCGGGTCGTCTTCGAGTGGTGGAGGGACCAAGGAAGATGATGCAGTAGCTCCGTCCTGGTAGGTGGAAGTTCCGGGGGCAGTTGTCGCAGGAATGGTGTTGTGGCCGGGGTTGCCGACGTTATCAAGGTGTCCGTTTTTGTCCGCGGTGCCGTTGTTAGTGTCGACAACGCGGACGTTCTGCTCATCACGAGCTTGATCAGCCATGACAGCGGTAGTTGAATTTGAGCTATGGTCTTTGAGTTTTGCAAGACGGGGAAGCTAGATCCCCACAGTCGGCGCCACTGATCTAACCTGATCAGACTTGGACCGTCACGGCTGGCTCCGAGTTGAAGTTTTGAACGAGGTGGGGGGGTACCTGCAAGGCACTCCGATGCTGAAGTAAGTAAGAGTACGAGCAGGCAAAGTGTGAGTATATGTGATAGAATGAATACCTGACCCTCTGGAATTAGAGGGTATTTATAGCCCCCAGCACTGGGCCAAGGTTCCTTCATTGGGTCGGGCAGGTTTGGCCCAATGGAGGAACTGCCAGGTTCTACGTGCGTAGTGGGGATCCGCACGTGGTCCCCTTCCTGGATGTCCTGCGTGAAGTGCGGGCGGACAAGGACGCGGTCTTTTCGGGGTCCCGTTGAGAGTGTAGTGGACCGTGTCCGCCGTTGGTGGAGTGCTCGAGCTGAGGTCGAGCTGGATAGTACGAGGGCGAGGATGTCGCCCCAGCGAAGTACGTCGGGCATAACTGTGATCCTTTGGTCGATGTGACCCCTAGCAAGTCCGTTTGGATTGGGCCTTTATCGTTGCTTTTGGGCCAGCCCGGCCCAGTCCAGAACAAAATTCATTCAAAAGATGTCAATTTTTTTCAAAATTATTAAAGATGTCTTGACAAAGAGACATAAGCATTGACCCAAGAACATAGTAAGATGGCTTAAGGTAAGGTACCTATAAAAATTAAAGATCATGAGAACTTTATTTTCTTTGTAACATGGGGGATATTTACTGTGGAATATCACTATATCATCTTGGTACAATTATAAATTTAATGCCTTTGTCAATTTTTAACAAACTTGGTATTGGACCTTCAGAACCTACAACCATCACTCTACAATTAGGAGACATAAGCATATGTTATCATCAAGTGAAAATCATGATGTATTGGCTAGGATTGATAAATTTTCCTTCCATACAAATTTTATCATTATGGATTTCGTGTCTAGTGAAGAAACCCTAATTATTTTGGAAAGACTTTTTTTTATAGTGGCAGAACATTAATTAGTGTGGAACAGTGAGAGCTTATTATGAGATTAAATGGTCAATAAGTTATATTCAATGTGTTGAGTGTTTTGTATAATCCAAATTGAAATGTTGAAGATTGTTCATTGAGAATTAATTAGGAATATTTGGTGCACAAGTAATTTTTGAAGAGCCATGACTAGTAGAAGAGAGTTTTGGCCCCATTGACAATAAAGAATTGACAGAAGAAGGAATTATGCGTGAACCTGCACCCAATAAAATTAATTCTCATTGGGAGACTAAATTTTAAGCTTTGGAATTTCTACCTCACAAGAAAAATGAGAACATTTCTTCCAAAAAAATACTTCAACATTGGAGCAGAGGAAACTTTTGTCACGCTTTTAAGTATTATTACTTAGAGGAAGTCAAATATTTTAATTAATGAAGTTTGTTTTCCTTTTAAATGATTGAGCATATTTTTGTGATCTATATGCTTGATACCTATCATATTTATTTATTTGGTTATTTTTTCCGTCTTTTTGATAACGCTAAATAGGGAGAAGTATACTCTTAGATGGACTAGGGTACACTATATATATTTTTTAAGGGGATTTTAGCCACTCCAATCTATCATCTTTGTTTCTTTGTTTTGTACACCTCCATGACATATGTATTTTTATCATAAAAAATGAGAGAATATGGATCTATGTGCTAGCAGATAGGGTGACAATTAAATCCATTAAGACAAAATTCATTCAATTCATCAATTAAAAAATTCATCAAATCCATTCACCAAATAAAAGGTAAGTTAATGGATTGGATTAAATCCATCTATTTATATACATCCAATTCATCCACCATATTTTGATGATTCAATAGATTATTTTTATATTATTATTTAAATCCAATAAATCTATTTTTTTAAATTAAAATTTTATTTATTTTTAAATAGAGAAAACTATGTTATTGAGAATTTTGAAAAATCGAGTTTTTTTAGAAAATCAGATCGAGTATTTTCAGAAAATTGAAAAATCGAGTTTTTTAGTAAAAGTCGAGTTTTTATGGAAAATCAGAAAAAATGAATTATTTCGGGAAATCGAGTTTGTCAAAAAATAGATTTTTTTTGGATAATCGAAAAAATCGAGTTTGTTCGAAAAACAAGTTTTTTTGGAAAATCAAAAAATTGAGTTTTTTCGGCAGAAAATCGAAAAATTGAGTTTTTTTTTGGAAAATCGAGTTTTTCGTAATCGACTTTTTTGGGAAAATCGAAAAATTGAGCTTTTTTTGGAAAATTGAGTTTTTTGGAAAATCGAGTTTTTTTAGGAAAATCGAAAAATTGATTTTTTTTTCTTCCGGAAAACCGATGAATAGAGGTTTTTTGGAAATTCAAAAAATCGAGTTTTTTTCGGAAAATCAAAAAATCGAGTTTTTTTGGAAACTGAAAAGTCGAGTTTTCTCGGAAAATCAAAAAAATTGAGTTTTTTTGGAAATAAGGAAAATCGAGTTTTTTTGGATAATCGAAAAATTGAGTTTTTCCGGAAAATCGAAAGTCACATTATTTCGGAAAATGGAAAATTGAGTTTTTTTGGAAAATCAGAAAAATCGAGTTTTTTTTCTTCAGAAAATAGAAAAAATCGAGTTTTTTTCTTCAAAAAATCGAAAAATACGAGTCTTATTGGAAAATTGAAAATCAAGTTTTTTCTAAAAATATGAGTTTTCGAAAATTCAAAAAATAGAGTTTTTTTTTCTTCTAAAAATCGAAAAAATTGAGTTTTTTTTACATAAAATTGAAATATCGAGTTTTTTCGGATAATCAAAAGGTCGCATTTTTTCGGAAAGTCGAAAAGTCGAGTTTTTTCGGATAATCGAAAAATTGAGTTTTTTTGAAAAATTAAAAAATCGGGTTTTTTTTCTTCAGAAAATTGAGTTTTATTTTGAAAAAAAAACAAAAAATATAGTTTTTTTTGGAAAATCGTATTTTTTCGAATAATCGAAAAATCGAGTTTTTTCGGAAAATTAAAAAATTGAGTTTTTTTGGAAAATCGAAAAATTGAGTTTTTTGGGAAAATCAAAAAAATTCTGAAATACATCAAATTCGAGTTCTTTTGGAAAATCGAAAAATCGAGTTTTTTTTGAAAAATCTAATATAGAGTTTTTTCGTAATTACAAAAAAACCGAGTTTATTCGAAAATATAAAGTATATTTTAAAAAAATAAATAGATATATTTAAATTATTATTTTTTGGATGGATGGATATCCATCCATTAAAATGTTGTTAATTGATGAATTGGATGAATTGTATTTTTAATGGATGGATTGGATTGAATATTTTTAAGGAAGTTTTAGTGGATTGTTAATGGATTAATAGATTAATGGATTGTTTTGATCCATTCATTATTAATCCAATTCATATCCATCCAATCCATCCATTTTGTCACCCCTACTTGTAGGTATGATGTCTACAACAACTTGTTTGGTTTTAATGTTGATAATGCTCCTAATATAAGTATTCATATGAAGTGTTTTAGGTCAGATGCTGTGATCAATTGAAGTTATCATTTGTGATCAAGTGATGGTGCTTGAAGATCAAGATCTAATGTGATCAAGTGTTGGTGCTTGAAGATCAAGGTCTAATGTGATCAAGTATTGGTGCTTGAAGATCAAGGTTTGATATGATCAAGTGGTGGTGCTTGAAGATCAATTTCTGATTTGACCAAGTGGTGGTGCTTGAAGATCAAGGTATCATGTATTATTATGATCTAGATGTGCTTAAGATATCACGATATATTATGATGATAAAGTTATGATCAAGATGTCAAAGCTCATTATTATGGTGATCTAATTGTGATCAAGTGCTTGGAGATCAAGATATCAAATACTATATGTAAAAGTGAACACCTTGAGTTAAACAGCATTCAGTGAAGTCAGTGAAAATCTCTGATCAAACAGTGTGTATGATGATGTTATCCATCATGAAGAGTTATCTCAATCCTCGTAAGAAAAAGTTTTAAGATTCCCATGAAGGCCTAAAATCAAATATAATTTGGAAAGGAACCATAACTTTAGAGTTATGCAAGAGATGAAGTGTAAAAGCTCATTGAGTTGGTGTCGAATGATCTGTGTATGTAAAGGTATATGATTAGCTCTCGATTTTACTATGGAAAATTACACTCGCACTTTAAACCTCTTAGAAATCCTATATCTTTTTATTAAATCACCAAAAATGATTTAGTACTTAGCTAATTGGCTAAAAGCTTAAAAAGCTATTTTTTTTGGATTATTGCATTGTATAATCGAATAGCCCTTAGGCCTAATCGATTATACCTTTTTGTAATTGCTCATAATCAACTATTAAGTTTAATATTTGATTAGTAACGTCTCTTTTGAAAACCTTCCATTTTTAGACTTGATAATCGATTATATGGTTGACCTAATCGATTATCAGCATTGAAAAGACTCGTGGATCTTTTCCTTTTAAAGACAAATTTTGTCCTATAAAAAGAGAGTTCTCCTTCATTTCTCAATACACCAAAAAATGTATTTTAAATTTCTTTCTCTCACTCTCCCTTTGAGTTACTCCTTTTATTTTAAGTAGAAAACATTTTCCATTTAACTATGAATTTGCTTATCATTCCTTCGCGACTGCTTGCAGATCATCAACAAGTCTCAATCACCTTAGTGCAAGATGGTGGTAATTGCAAGCAGCATCCACTATGGTTAGTGTTCTATTCTAAAGCCAGAATTAGGTGTACGTTGATAGTGAGGAATCCTGAATTGGTGGTTCTGATCTCTGATTCAGCAGCACGAGAATGGATGTACTATTCTATCTCATATTATAAGCAAATTTCAAGTTTTTAGGTTTAATGAATAATTAATGTATTTAGTATATATATATATATATATATATATATATATATATATATATATATATATATATATATATATATATATATATATATATATATATATATATATATATATATATATATATATATATATATATATATATATATATATATATATATATATATATATATATATATATATATATATATATATATATATATATATATATATATATATATATATATATATATATATATATATATATATATATATATATATATATATTAATTATTCAATGAATCTAAAAATATAAAATTTACTTATAATATGAGACGGATGGAGTACAAGATTAGCACTACAACGTTTATATTAGTTCTGAATTCAAGATGGATGTAGTTAAAAAGAGAAATAAAAAAATATATATTTTAAATATTTTGTGTAATAATTTTTATACCTTAAATTATTTGAAGTGAATTGGTCTTGACTTTTAAACCTTTGACGAGCACATAATAACTTGTTTTAAGGGGACTTTTTACTCCTTTAACCGAGAGGAATGTTATTCATACACTCATATCTTACACCAATATTTACACCTAATACTATTCACCAAATAAATACGATGAATAGTGTTTTTTAATTAAAAATATATATTTATGAACAGTAATATATTATTATAATAATATTTTTTTAATTATATTTTTTAATAGTAAAATAAAGGGTTAAATGAATTTTACCCCCTGTAATAGTAGCGAATTTTGATTTACCCCATTTTAAAAATAAATTATTTTAGCCGCTCAACAAAACAAGATTCCCTCAAACTTGACATTGAGTCAAGATTCCAGCAGAATTTGCATACGTGGCGCTTGACTTGTTTTTTTTTTTTAAATATTTAATTCCACGTGGAAATTCGATTATTTTTTACTTTTCTTTAATATTTTTTTTATATTTTTTAATTTTTTTTTAAATCTTAATTTTTTTTAATATTTATATTAATTTTTTTTAAATTTTTATTTTCTCCCACTAGGACAAGCTAATTGTTTTGTTTTATTTATCTCATATTAATTTGATATATTAATTTTGTGTGGTATTTAATTTTTCCGGTAGATATTTAATTTTTTTTTTGGACAATCGAGATTTTACCGATAAACATTGAATGGTTTGTTCCTTGATTCTGACAACAAGAGGGTGACAAATATCGAGTATTGAAAACATTTCATAGGTACTGATCATTGGATAAAATAGAACCTGACCAAGTTGAATCATCGATAATACAATTTTAAACAAACGCTTGACATAATGAACACTAGAAGAAAAAAAAACAAAATTAAGGTCAATATAAAAAATAATCCGGTGAAAATCATGAATTACTTTGTCAACAAAAAAATTTGTGATGCACACATTATATCATAAAATATTAAGATTAATTAAAATACACTGTCAATTTAAAACTATTTTATACTGTTATTCAATTAAAATTAATTATTTTGACATATAAAAAGAGAAAAATATGAAAGAAATAGTTATTAAAAGAATTTAATTCTAATTGAGGGATAGTGTAAAATTAATTAGTCTCTAAAATATTTAGTCTAAGTTGTTATTACTTGAGCATTATTATTAGGTTCTCATAAGTATTCTGAATTATTAGTTATTGGAGATAAATAAATATAGTAGCTTATATAAGGACTTAATTACGTGTTTTAAATATGGCACATTTAGTTTGGAATCTTATTGTTGTAAGTGGGGTTGAGTATGCCTAATACTCCCTTTATATATTACTTGTTTTCAGAAGAAGAAAAAAACCTCAATAAAATACAATGTATTTTAACTACTAATTTATTAGATTCGTATTTTCTACTCACGAGTATATTATATTTTCGATCGTGTATACTATTAGATTCATATTTTCGACCGTCTAAAAAAAAATTAAGTACCTACCGGAAAAATTAAATACCACACAAAATTAATGTATCAAATTAATATGAGATAAATAAAATAAAACAATAAGTTTGTCCTAGTGGGAGAAAATAAAAATAAAATAAAAAGATTTTGAAATTTTTTTTTAAAAATTAAAAAATAAAATAAAATAAAAATCGAATTTCTACATGGAATTTAAAAAAATTAAAAACTAAATTAAAAAAACCACGTCAAGCGCCACTTATGCAGATTCAGCTGAAATCTTGACCCAATGTCAAGTTTGAGGGAATCTTATTTTGTTGAGGGACTAAAAGAATTTTTTTTAAAAGAGGAATAAATCAAAACCCGCTACTATTGCATGGGGTAAAATGCATTTAACCCTAAAATAAAATTGGTTATAGAAATATAAAAAATTGGTTTATGAAGTGATGTAGTTGGTTAATAAACGCTCAAATATTAAAAATAATTTAGTAGTAAAATAAAGTTGATTAATATAAAGTAAAAAGTTGGTTAATAAAGTATTGAAGTTGGTTAATAAATATTCATATATCATAAATAATTTTTAGTAATAAAATAAAATTGGTTAATAAAGTGTAAAATATTGGTTAATGGAGTTACGAAGTTGAGTAATAAAGCTCAGATAACTTTTACTACTAAATTATTTTTAATATTTAGTCATTTATTAACCAACTTCATCATTTTATTAACTAATTTTTCATATTTTATTAACCAACTATATTTTACTACTAAAAAAACATAATTTTTTTTAAAAAATATTATTATAATAATATATTATTGTTTATAAATATATATTTTTATTTAAAAAACATTATTCACCGTATAAATATGGTAAATAGTATTTAGTGTAAGTATTGATATAGGATTTAGGTGTAAGAATAGCATTACTAATTCATTGCAAGTCCATTGGTTTTTAAGTATGTATTTCTTGAACTGGATCTTCATATTACATTCCGCTTTGCACCACTAACTTTTAACTTATGTTAAATTATATTTGCGATTATTTAACTTTGACCAAGAAGTAAAGACCCATTCTCATCATCATAATTAAGTTTATCTAAGGTTACTGATCGTACCTGATCAGAAGGAATTGTCAAGGTTTACGAGCTTCAAGTCGAGTAGTGGTTGAATGTGAAATAGGGGAGTACCTGCAAGACACTCTGATGCCAAAGTAAGGTTCAAAGTAAGGGCAAGTAAGTACGATAGTATGAGTGAATGATTGAATACCTGACCCTCTCAAGTGAGAGGGTATTTATAGCCCCCAGCGCTGGCCTAAAGCCTTCAGTGATAGGCCATGATGAGGCCCAATAACGAAGACTGTCAGGGTTTACGGGTGTATGAAGTCCAGCACATGGTCTCTTCCCTGGTCAACTACCTCGAGAAAGTAGGGAAGTTGGACCCGTTATTCTCGGAGGGCATGATGATGACGATATGGACACATGAGTTATGTTCTTCTAGTGGACACGTGGGGAAATGCCCAACGGTCTTCAGTTTAGATTGCACGCTTTTGGGCTTTTGTAAAGGCGCTGGATTGGACTTCCCCAATGGTGGGGTAATTGTCGGCCCAGTCCAGAACAAGAGTCCCCCCAAATCATTTCCCTTAGGTGAAAGGGTGATGACTTGAGATCAATTCAAGTGTCGGGGAAGTGTTGCCCGAGAAGGGGAACTGTCAACTCCCATCGGAGATGGCTCTGTGACTCATGTCGAAGGGGACTCGTTCGTGTGTGGTGTGGTTGACCCACCCAGGGAGAATTTCATTGGTCGACTTCTTTTTCTTCTCATATCGATGTGGTGCCCGTTAGGCACCTAGATTCGCGGGGATGCGAGGAGTTTCCTCGAGTGCGCGTCATCGACGTGCCCATCTGTAAGGCATTGTAATAATGTCAAGCATTTTCCTGCCATCGAGAGTGGAATGTTATCGATGTGCCCGTATGTAAGGCGTTATAATGATGTCGAGCGTTTGCCCGCCATCGAGAGTGGAATGTCATCAGCGTTCCCGTATGTAATATGTTGTAATGATGTCGAGCTTTTTCCCGCCACCGAGAGTGGAATGGCGCATGCACGTGGTTTTGCGTGAGACCGATGTGGGCGATGTTCCCTCTCGCCAGCCCCATGTGCCAGCTGTTTGGAGTGCCATCATTACATAAGGCAGTCCAAAAGCCCAAGTAATGATGATTTTTCGCATGTTACCTCGTGAGGTGGGAGCTATCTATAAAAAGGGGAATCAGGAGGTTCATTTATCATTTTCAAGCTCTCTTACATTCACTCATGGATCTGCTGCTCTAACGCCATTGTAGACGTCTTCAACGATAATCTTCTCCAAGTAAGTGATTTCTTCTTGATCGTGCTTTTTCTTTGATTTTTTTAGATTAAACACTTGCGTTTTGTCATGAACAAATGAATCTCTGTATGAAGATTACTGGGTTCTAAAATGAATCTCCATGGATGTTCATCAAAGTTCATTGATGTGGATGAAGATTTATAGGTACATAATTTCGTTTTGACTCGCGTCGAGGTCGTCTCCCCCCAAATAGTGGGGAGGATTTGGGCAACTTGCCCGTTCGACGAAATTTCCCCGCGTAGGGTGTCGACCATTTTGGTGTTGGCTATCTAGGGCTTGGGTCGAGGTTCATTCCTCGACACATTCATCTCCCTCTCACTTGATTTATGGTGGAAGGGTGAATTTGATGATGTCGAATTCACTGTTTTCCCCTGCTTTTCAGGTACGATGGCACACTAAGTCGAGGAAGACATTGTTCCTGATACCAACAAGGGTGACACTATAGTCGCGGATGATCCTTTAGCTTGGGTTGCGCCCGAGCCCCGGAGTAAAAGGTCGTGTTTTTCGCAGGATGCTTCTGACACGTTCAATGTCCCCAAGGACCAAGCAGAGGGTGCCCCTGCTGTGATACGGTGGGAGAACTGACTTGAGGTTTTGCGTTTGTGTTCTCAAATGTTGCGGTTTAGCAAGAGTCGCCACCGACTTTTCTTTTATCCAAAAGGAAAGGTGAAAAAGCACAGGAAAGACCTTTAGAGATGTTTCTTGGGTTCGGGGGGTAGATCATGAAAAGGGAAGGTATTAACACCCTTTTCATTCATGGTTTTCCATGGGATCTTAGTTACTTGCTAGATCACTTGCTTTTGTTTGAATGTGTTCTTGTGGTGGTGATTTTTGAAAGTATTTTGAAAATGGAACTTCGTAATGGTTCTCGTTTCTATAAGAACGCCTACAAAGTGTTTGTTTCGAAAATAGTTCAAAAGTGTGTTTGTGAGATGTGTTTTTGAAAGTATTTTGAAAATGGAACTTCGTAATGGTTCTCATTTCTATAAGAACGCCTACAAAGTGTTTGTTTAGAAAATAGTTCAAAAGATGAGAGTGTGGGTAAAGATGTTTTTGTTGTGAGCAAGCGAGTAACTAAGAGCGAACCTACCTACTCAAAAGGTCTTAGATGTGTTTTTCCTCCTCCTTTAGATGTTGCTATCTTACCATTGTTTTGGTAAGAATCCCCATCGTTGGATGTGAAGGGACGGGCGTTGGGACGTTTGTATAGTCATAGAAAGCAATTTATGGGACGTTTTAGCAATGTCGTTTTAGCGACTAGATCATTTACCGAAGGCAACATCGAGGGTCATCGAGGGACTACGATCTTTTATCGAGGGTATTTTGCTAAAACGCCCATGTTCGAGGGACATGACTATTTTCCGATAGGCAACAACTGAGATTACCCTAGAGGTGCATGTGTGAATAATGTATTTGATTTGCATGCATTTAGTCTTTGATTAGGGGTTGTCTACTTGTTGGTTTTATCTTGCCATACATGCCTAATTACTAGTATTTGTATAAAGAAATAAAAATGAAAGAAATAAATATCCTATACTATTACAACCATATCGAAAGGCAAGAAAATGTAAAGGTAAAAACAAAATAAAAGAAATGAAAATGAGCTCTTCGACCCAGGTAGTAGCACCCTTCGACTCAAATCTTCATGACCCCTTTCTAATCTGCCTTTTTTGTTTCCTTCGACTGCAGGAGTGTTAGCCGGTAACCTTCGACTCACCATTCTTGCTATTTCTTTTGACAGGCTTTAGGAGTCAGCATGTTGTGCCTTTCGATTGGGCCTAGAACTAATGCAAGGTGCAATCTGCTTTTCTGCCTCCTTCGACTGGAGACTGAAAGCAGTGAGGGAGTGTCTTTCATCTAGGCCTGCAGGTCAGTGTATTCGAAGCAACTGTGTGTGTGTTGAACATGTCTGTATCGAAGCATGTGTATGCATCGAAGCAAGTATATCTAAGCATGCATATTTTGTATTCCAACATTTTTAGGAGACTGTACAGATTAGTTCTTAAAGGAAAACACAAAAGATTAACATCGAAGGCCATGATTATTACATGTTGGTTTAGTAGATGAATCAATAAAGATGTTTGAAATGAAAGAGTTAAAGTCAGAAAGACTTACCTCAAAGATGGTGTGTGGGATTCGAACTTGAACTGCTACCTGAACGTTTCTGGAATTCGAAGAGTAGTCACAGGGGGTTTGCTTTTGGTTCGAAGAGTTGTCACTGAAGGTTGTCTTTGAGTTTGAACAAACTTCTATGTGTGGGGTGTTCTTCAGAATCAAAAGAGGTGAGTGTTTGGGATTTTGTTTTTTTATTTATTTCTCAAGTGTTAATGAACTTGAGAGTTTTGTTGTGCTTGAGAAAATTTGGGGGATTCGTTCCTCTGTTCCAAAGATCCTCCTTTAGCTTTGCAAAAATTCCTCTATTTATAGAGAAAAAGAATGGACATGTTTTCAATAACCAGCCTTGCAAAATAATAAAATAATAGGTAACGTGAAAGTACATGTGGGGGGGCCTCTTGGTAGTTGGGGTGCAGAAGATGTGACTTATGCATCTGGCCTTGCTTGTGCTCAGACCAAATTCAGGTTGAAAGCTGCTTTTTTGACTAAAGTACTCTCTATGAAAAGAAAGAGTATGTAGCCTTTAACCAAGAATAGTAGTATCTAAAAGACAAAGTTTAAAACCCTTGTACAAGCCTCTGATTATGTAAAGATTTGGAAGCAACATAGTCTGGCAAACGAGATTTGATCTTGAGTCGAATGCAAGAGTGAGATCGAAGCACACCTATTCGAAGGAAGCCTTTGCCTCAGTCGAAGCTTGTGGTCGAAACAAACTAATTCCCAGTCGAAGAAAACATATTGCCAAATCGAAAGCTCGTGTTCGAAGGAAGCATGTTGCCCAATCGAAGCATGTGGATCGAAATAATCATAAAGGGAGTCATTGCCTTTTAGCGTGAGGGAAGTTCCTGGCTTCTAAATTGAAAGGTGTTCCTTCAAGGGAAGCAAGAACTTAGTCAAATCTTGTATGAAGATATCTCTTGGCTCAAACGAAACTTGTGAGAGGCAAAGTCTGCAAGAGGCCCTTGGTGCAAGTGGATTCGAAGGAGGTTTCAAATCCAAACGAAGGATGTACCCAAGTTGCATTCGAAGGAGGTTTCAAATCCAAACGAAGGATGTACCTAAACTTGCATTCGAAGGAGGCTTTAAGTTCAAAATGAAGGACATACCCAAGTTGCATTCGAAGGAGGCCAAGAGTCAATCGAAGGGTGCTGAATCGAAGGAGACATGTTTTCCTCCAAATTTGTCAAAATGTTATTTTTATCTGTTTTCTCCTTTTTTGACAGTTTCCTTTTAATTTTGGTATTGGAAAATGCCAATGCACTTGTTCAAGCTTAAATCCTGAGAATCTTTATGAGAAAAGCCTTGAGAATTGAGAGGGAAAATTTTGGGGTACAACAACTGCCCTTGTTCAATCTTTTTACACCTGAAGAGTTAGATTGGTGAATCTTCCATTTGTGACTTGAAGGTGGAAGATGATTGAACACTAGAGTGCCCAGAAATTTACACTCAAAGATGCGATGATAGGAGGAATGGGCTTAAAGATGCCATTTGGAGAGGTGATAGAATCTTGCTGGAGATGGGCTTGTAGATGCCATCCAAGAATGCTTGTTGAATTGTAATTTGTAAGTTGAAAGAATGAGTATCAGAATTGTGTCCATGTCTGGAGTGTATCTGAGTTGCATCTGAATGAGTATCAGGATGACATCCGTATCTGGAGCGTATCTGAATTGTATCTGAAAGCTGGATCTGAATGAGTATCAGGATGGCATCCGTATCTGGTGCGTATCTGAACTGTATCTGAAAGCTGAATCTGAATGAGTATCAGGATAGCATCTGTATCTGGTGCGTATCTGAACTGTATCTGAAAGCTGAATCTGAATGAGTATCAGGATGGCATCCGTATCTGGTGCGTATCTGAACTGTATCTGAAAGGTGGATCTGAATGAGTATCAGGATGGCATTCGTATCTGGTGTGTATCTGAACTGTATCTGAAAGCTGAATCTGAATGAGTATCAGAATGGCATCCGTATCTGGTGCGTATCTGAACTGTATCTGAAAGGTGGATCTGAATGAGTATCAGGATGGCATCCGTATCTGGAGCGTATCTGAACTGTATCTGAAAGGTGGATCTGAATGAGTATCAGGATGGCATCTGTATCTGGTGCGTATCTGGTGCGTATCTGAACTGTATCTGAATCTGAATCTGAATGAGTATCAGGATGGCATCCGTATCTGGAGCGTATCTGAACTATATCTGAAAGCTGAATCTGAATGAGTATCAAGATGGCATCCGTATCTGGAGCGTATCTGAATTGTATCTAAAAGCCAAATCTGAATGAGTATCAAGATGGCATCCGTATCTGGAGCGTATCTGAACTGTATCTAAAAGCTGAATCTGAATGAGTATTAGGATGGCATCCGTATCTGGAGCGTATCTGAACTATATCTGAAAGCTGAATCTGAATGAGTATCAGGATGGCATCCGTATCTGGAGCATATCTGAACTGTATCTGAAAGCTGAATCTGAATGAGTATCAGGATGGCATCCGTATCTGGAGCGTATCTGAACTGTATCTGAAAGCTTAATCTAAATGAGTATCAGGATGGCATCCGTATCTGGAGCGTATCTGAACTGTATCTGAAGTTTGAATCTGAATGAGTATCAGGATGGCATCCGTGTCTGGAGCGTATCTGAACTGTATCTGAAGTTTGAATCTGAGTGAGTATCAGGATGGAATCCGTGTCCGGAGCGTATCTGAAATGTATCTGAAGTTTGAATCTGAATGAGTAGCAGGATGGCATCCGTGTCCGGAGCGTATCTGAATTGTATCTGAATCTGAATGAGTATCAGGATGGCATCCGTATCTGGAGCGTATCTGAACTGTATCTGAAAGCTGAATCTGAATGAGTATCAGGATGGCATCCGTATCTGGAGCGTATCTGAACTGTATCTAAAAGCTGAATCTGAATGAGTATCAGGATGGCATCCGTATCTGGAGTGTATCTGAACTGTATCTGAAAGGTTGGGTTGTTTGAGCTGGTTGAGTAGATATTTGTCCTGTCTGGTTTCACGTATTAATCTCTGACCTGAGAAAGAAAGATAGTTTTCCTGGCTTGCTACAGGTATTAATCTTCAATCTCTTCATGTAGATAGTTTTCCTGGCTTGTTACAGGTGTTAATCTGGAACTTGAAAAGGCTTATGGTAGCCATCTGTTGATTGACCTTTTCCTAAAAAGGTAAAACATTAGCATGGATGCAATGTCATGATGTATGAAATGCATGATGTCATGATGTTCTCAAAAATAAATGAGATTGTGTCGTATGCACTTTATCATGTATGTAAATAAGAGGTATGAAATGTGAAATGTTTATGAATGTATTTTCGTCTGGGAAAATAAATCCTTGACAAATGTCGAGGAGTTTGTTAAATCCTGGACTGCTGTTGAAGAGTATGTGTGTCTTCAAACTTTGCTTAGAATATTTCCACCGGGGATTCCTGTTTTGTTGTTTGAGGAGAATTCCGCTGGGAAATATTGAAAACTCTGTCGGGAGTATGTTTATTCCTGCTTGGGGAAAGAGTTCAGGAGTCTCGATTGTCCGCTGCTCTTACTGGGGAATCAAAGTTGAACTGATATCTGGTCGAGTCCAGGTTTCACAGTAACTTGTCGGGGATTGTAGAATAGTCTACCGGGGAAGAGGAGTTGTGGTCCTTTGATTTGTAGTAGTCGGAGAGGCAAACTCAAGCTGGGGAATCCTGGTGTTGTTGGGGAAATAAACCCTGTCGTCGGTCTGTTGGAGAGGTGACTTGCCCCGGGTTACTCCG
Source organism: Vicia faba (assembly GCA_948472305.1). Taxonomy (NCBI): domain Eukaryota; kingdom Viridiplantae; phylum Streptophyta; class Magnoliopsida; order Fabales; family Fabaceae; genus Vicia; species Vicia faba. Next base: position 59,976 of record CATIWC010001452.1, read on the forward strand.
CAATTCTTGAGAGATTTCTTGAAATCTTGACTGGACTGCCCCAGGTGTGCTGGATAGTGACACGTCATGTCCCCCTGTTGATAGGAGTTTTGTCAATGGAAGTGTCATCCTACTTGAAGTGATTTTTGTTCACTGAAAGAGCTTTCGTTCACTGGATATTCTTTGTGTGAATTTCTATGCTGTCAAACAAATAGCCATATGCAAACAACGATATTCAAATAATGCAAAGTTTATGCTTCTCTTGAAGTTTTGAAAAATATGTTTTTAGCAAGTAAAGAAGTTTTGTAAGAAAAATTTAACTCAGGATTTTGAGTAAAGCCTTATAGGAGTCAAGATACCTTTTTGTAACAGTATGCTTTCGAACTAACCCATGCTTCAATTAGGACTTTTGAAGGGTTGTAACGTGGCTTGGTTCAAGGTTTAAGAAACAAAGGATAAAGGCTCAAAGTGTATTTGTACCCACCCATTCTTCGTGATGTTCTTCAGTCCTAAACTCAGTTAATTGTGCGCTTTGAACTCCAATTGAGTCTGGAATGACATTTTAGTGATGGTTCAGACAAGTTAAGTTTGTTGGAAGGCAGTCATTTTTGTAACATTTTTTTCATGTTGTTGAGGATTTGTAGTAACCTCTTTTGATTGATTTGTTACCCCTAATTTTTGCCTGACTGTTCTTGTTTTGAGATTACAGTCAATGGGATGCCCCAGTTTTCTTAAGTCTCCTTTGTAGGTTCTGACTTAGTGGGCTTTTCTTCTTCTTTTTTTGAGAGATAATGACTGCCTATGTGATAGGGAACCATCACCGTATTTTGATTCCAGAGGAATGTTTTTGATGTCATTCGTTGTATTATAAGATGAGAGTTTACAGCTAAACGCGTGTTTGAATTAACTGAGAGACTATCCTGCCCCAGGTTTTGATTAAAGGTTTCAATTTTGTGTTAAAACAGAAAACTTCTACTTCTTTGGCTCGAAGGGGTTGACTAGGGATTATCTTCCTTATAACTCCAGTGTTTAGGATTTGAAAGAACGCATGTACATCGTCAGCAAGGTCTGTTCAAAAGCATACTGTATGAGATTATGACATTGTTTTCATCATCCTCCTTCTAAAGGCTTGTAACTTTTAGCAAGAATTGAATGTCATAAAGAGAGTAAAAAGCATAGTTTAAATGTAATGAAAATGAGTGGATCAAATCAAGACAAACATATGCAATGCATTAATGAAAACAAAGTTTGACATTAATAGATAATTGTTTGAACAAGCAAAAGAAATTACAACTGAAAATTCAAATGAACAGAAGCCTCTTTGTCTGAGCTTGTCACTTTAGGTGGTGAGCCTTTGAAGGATAACAGAAGAACTTAGTCTGACCATCTTGTGTGAACTCCAAAGCTCCCTCGTTGATCAGTTCTTGAATTTTATTTCTCAATGTCCAGCAACTACTGGTGTCATGTCCAGGGTTGTTGGAGTGGTACGCACATCTTGCATTTGGATTGTACTTTGGGGAGGCTGTGTTGGGCTCGTGACGCGGAAGCAAATTGGAAAGGTGCACTCTCGGCTTCTTGTCTCAAGGGAGGCGGAATGATGATTTGATCCCCAATCCTAGATGTTTGCCCCATTTGGTTACATCCATCCCGACAAAGCTTATTGATGAGGACCCTCAGCTCTTCTTGTCCTTGTGCCAGATTTTGGATAAGAGCCATCTGGCCCACCAGTTGTCCCATCATCTGGACTTTCATTATGGCTATCTCAGTTTGTAGCCGCTCCAACTGGTCATTTTTGTTGCCCTCAGGATTCCCCATGGTCATGCCCTTAGTGAGGAGAGCGTTCACTTCTGCTTTCCCCTTGGATAAGTTCAAGAACATCTCTCGGAGTTGAGCGTTTTGAGCCTGGATGTCCTTGATAGTCTGCTCTAGAGCCATCTCTACTGAAATAAATAGTAGGAAGATAAGGAAACCTGTACGGGAGAAACCTATCATGATATGATGCATGATATGTGGATGCATGTTTTCAAGGATCTCGCGGGGTAAACACAAGAAACAGTTAGAAGTTGAAATTTGATCAACAACTTTGATTAGAGAACTTTGTATCGGTGGATGTCTTTCCACGAGAATCAAGCTCACCATGTCAAGTGGGTCATAGCCCTTGACTCAAGTTTGTTGCACTTGATCTTTGACGGCGTTTGGTCAGAGGAAAATAAATCCTCTTGCCCCTTGATAGACATCTGGTTCATTGTGAACCTGCATCAAAGACCCTCGAGATCCTTGAAATGGTTATTGAAAATGCTATGTTATGATGTTATGATGTTATGCACAAGTATGCGAAGTAAACAAGCTTATACAAATAATCATGTACACACAAAGCAGACAAATCCTTAGGTTTAGGCTTGCATGGGGTTTTATAGGTAAATACCCTCTTGAAGTTTAGTTGGCTTAAACCTGTCCTAGAAATAGTAACCGGGTTCTAAGGAGCTCAATATCACCGGATTGTTTCCTTGGTCATTGTTTCAGCTCAAGCCTCTTTAATGGCGACCGAAATATCCCAAGAAACCAAACCTCAATGAGTGTAGTATCGAGTATCTACCAACTTCAGACTGCACCGAAGCCGGTCATCTCACTACATCCTAAAGGCCAAGTTGGTTAAGTAAAGGTTCTAGAAGTTCATTAGTGCTTCATGACATCACTCAGCGGCCCCGTATTCTCTTTGATTAACTCAAAGGCTACCGGTACCCACAAATATGTCACACTAACATAGCTATTGCTTAGACCATGTCGGTATACCCCGCATAGTTTCCACAATGTATTGCTATTTACCTATAATGTATCCCAAATCCGGGTAGAGGATTTCAAACCCAAACAAAGACCCATAATGTAAAGCAAACAAGTCAAACAATGTAAGCAAATAAATGTGATCTAAACCATAAGGTAACCCCACTTTTATAATACTCCCCAGCAGAGTCTCCAGTTCTGTGATACGGTGGGAGAACTGACTTGAGGTTTTGCGTTTGTGTTTGCAAATGTTGCGGTTTAGCAAGAGTCGCCACCGACTTTTCTTTTGTCCAAAAGGAAAGGTGAAAAAGCACAGGAAAGACCTTTAGAGATGTTTCTTGGGTTCGGGGGGTAGATTATGAAAAGGGAAGGTATTAACACCCTTTTCATCCATGGTTTTCCATGGGCTCTTAATTACTTGCTAGATCACTTTCTTTTGTTTGAATATGTGCTTGTGGTGGTGATTTTTGAAAGTATTTTGAAAATGGAACTTCGTAATGGTTCTCGTTTCTATAAGAACACCTATAAAGTGTTTGTTTCGAAAATAGTTCAAAAGTGTGTTTGTGAGATGTGTTTTTGAAAGTATTTTGAAAATGGAACTTCGTAATGGTTCTCGTTTCTATAAGAAAGCCTACAAAGTGTTTGTTTCGAAAATAGTTCAAAAGATGAGAGTGTGGGTAAAGATGTTTTTGTTGTGAGCAAGCGAGTAACTAAGAGCGAATCTACCTACTCAAAAGGTATTAGATGTGTTTTTCCTCCTCCTTTAGATGTTGTTATCTTACCATTGTTTTGGTAAGAATCCCCATCGTTGGATGTGAAGGGACGGGCGTTGGGACGTTTGTATAGTCATAGAAAGCAATTTATGGGACGTTTTAGCAATGTCGTTTTAGGGACTAGATCATTTACCGAAGGCAACATCGAGGGTCATCGAGGGACTACGATCTTTTATCGAGGGTATTTTGCTAAAATGCCCATGTTCGAGGGACATGACTATTTTCCGATAGGCAACAAGTGAGATTACCCTAGAGGTGCATGTGTGAATAATGTGTTTGATTTGCATGCATTTAGTCTTTGATTAGGGGTTGTCTACTTGTTGGTTTTATCTTGCCATACATGCCTAATTACTAGTATTTGTATAAAGAAATAAAAATGCAAGAAATAAATATCCTATACTATTACAACCATATTGAAAGGCAAGAAAATGTAAAGGTAAAAACAAAATAAAAGAAAGGAAAATGAGCTCTTCGACCCAGGTAGTAGCACCCTTCGACTCAAATCTTCATGACCCCTTTCGAATCTGCCTTTTTTGTTTCCTTCGACTGCAGGAGTGTTAGCCGGTAACCTTCGACTCACCCTTCTTGCTATTTCTTTTGACAGGCTTTAGGAGTCAGCATGTTGTGCCTTTCGATTGGGCCTGGAACTAATGCAAGGTGCAATCTGCTTTTCTGCCTCCTTCGACTGGAGACTGAAAGCAGTGAGGGAGTGTCTTTCGTCTAGGCCTGCAGGTCAGTGTATTCGAAGAAAGTGTGTGTGTGTTGAACATGTCTGTATCGAAGCATGTGTATGCATCGAAGCAAGTATATCTAAGCATGCATATTTTGTATTCCAACATTTTTAGGAGACTGTACAGATTAGTTCTTAAAGGAAAACACAAAAGATTAACATCGAAGGCCATGATTATTACATGTTGGTTTAGTAGATGAATCAATAAAGATGTTTGAAATTAAAGAGTTAAAGTCAGAAAGACTTACCTCAAAGCTGGTGTGTGGGATTCGAACTTGAACTGCTACCTGAATGTTTCTGGAATTCGAAGAGTAGTCACAGGGGGTTTGCTTTTGGTTCGAAGAGTTGTCACAGAAGGTTGTCTTTGAGTTTGAACAAACTTCTATGTGTGGGGTGTTCTTCAAAATCGAAAGATGTGAGTGTTTGGCATTCTGTTTTTTTTAAATATTTCTCAAGTGTTTATAAACTTGAGAGTTTTGTTGTGCTTGAGAAAATTTGGGGGATTCGTTCCTCTGGTCCAAAGATCCTCCTTTAGCTTTGCAAAAATTCCTCTATTTATAGAGAAAAAGAATGGACATGTTTTCAATATCCAGCCTTGCAAAATAATAAAATAATAGGTAACGTGAAAGTACATGTGGGGGGGCCTCTTGGCAGTTGGGGTGCAGAAGATGTGACTTATGCTTCTGGCCTTGCTTGTGCTCAGACCAAATTCAGGTTGAAAGCTGCTTTTATGACTAAAGTACTCTCTATGAAAAGAAAGAGTATGTAGCCTTTAACCAAGAATAGTAGTATCTAAAAGACAAAGTTTAAAACCCTTGTACAAGCCTCTGATTATGTAAAGATTTGGAAGCAACATAGCCTGGAAAACGAGATTTGGTCTTGAGTCGAATGCAAGAGTGAGATCGAAGCACACATGTTCAAAGGAAGCCTTTGCCTTAGTCTAAGCTTGTGGTTGAAACAAACTAATTCCCAGTCGAATAAAACATATTGCCAAATCGAAAGCTCGTGTTCGAAGGAAGCATGTTGCCCAATCGAAGCATGTGGATCGAAATAATCATAAAGGGAGTCATTGCCTTTTAGCGTGAGGGAAGTTCCTGGCTTCTGAATCGAAGGGTGTTCCTTCAAGGGAAGCAAGAACTTAGTCAAATCTTGTATGAAGATATCTCTTGGCTCAAACGAAACTTGTGAGAGGCAAAGTCTGCAAGAGGCCCTTGGTGCAAGTGGATTCGAAAGAGGTTTCAAATCCAAACGAAGGATGTACCCAAGTTGCATTCGAAGGAGGTTTCAAATCCAAACGAAGTATGTACCTAAACTTGCATTCGGAGGAGGCTTTAAGTTCAAAATGAAGGACATGCCCAAGTTTCATTCGAAGGAGGCCAAGAGTCAATCGAAGGGTGCTGAATCGAAGGAGACCTGTTTTCCTCCAAATTTGTCAAAATGTTATTTTTATTTGTTTTCTCCCTTTTTGAGAGTTTCCTTTTAATTTTGGTATTGGAAAATCCCAATGCACTTGTTCAAGCTTAAATCCTGAGAATCTTTATGAGAAAAGCCTTGAGAATTGAGAGGGCAAATTTTGGGGTACAACACCTACCAATTGGGTTCTTCAAATCCCTCATCGAAGTTGGAGGATATGCTCGGCATTCCCAGGAAAACGCTTCCCTATGTATGAGTTTGCTTTTAAAGAAGTGGGGATGAATTTTCCCTTCAATGATTTCCAAGTGGGGGTCTTCCAATGGTTGCAACTAGCACCTTCCCAGCTTCATCTGAATGCGCTCGCGTTTATGCATGTGTTTGAACTAGTATGCCAATATCTCCAGATTGGTGCCACTTTAACCCTCTTCTTTCGTATATTTCACCTACAATGGCATACCATTGAAGGGCGACAAGTTTGGGTGTCGTTCAAACAGTTCGAAAAACTCTTCCAGTCGTACCTTGAATCTGTACACAACTTCAAAGAGAGATATTTCGTCGTGAAGCCTCTTACTGATGCGGCTGTGGCTTCTTTGTACGGTCGCTTGAAAGAGATCGAGGATGGTTGAATAGTGGTTCGAATGACGATAAGGTTTCCTCTTGAGTGGCAGTGGAAACACTTTGAGCAGAAGCCCGAATATTATATAATGAAGCCCGAGGACTTAGACGCCCAAGATTGGCTCACTTATGACAAGCTGGTAGCTTATGTCAAGAGCTTCTCCCTGGTGAAGTTTGTGGACATGGACAATAACTTCCTTTTTGACGATCAAGGGGAGCATCTTCTCATTCACAGAATGATTAACACGAAAGTGCTCCTCGAGTGTTCCTCTGACGAGGAGGCTTTGATACTTCTAGGTAGAGGATGCACCCATAATTTTATTTTGTATGTTTATCTTGTGACTGATAGTTTCTTTTTTATTGTAGATTGAATGGCGACCCATCTCCAAACATTTACTCATGTTGAGGCCTAAGAATGCATCTAACTTGGGGCCTAAAAATCAGGTTGCTCAGCTTCAGAAATAGGCTAAAACTTCTTCCCGTCCAAGTGGCTCATCATCCCCTTCAAGGACCCAGACCCCCCCTCCCGAACAACTGGTGAAAAGGAAACACGTGGAGGATCCCGAACATGTAGTGCTTGTCGAAGGGGACAAGGGTGTCGGGGTAGTTTTCGTGTTGCCTCCCTGTTTATCTCAACTGATGTATCTTCAGCGGAGAGAGTTCCTTAGGTCTTCATGAGGATGAGAGGGAACCCATACTGTTTGAGGACAAAGAAACCTGACAGAAAAACCTGTTGGAAGATGTGGCCATCGTGATGAGGGTTCTTGAAACTACTTTGATACTGAACAATGAGGTTGCGGGATCTCAGGCCGCTATTGATAAAGCGTATGCCCGAATCTAAAAGTAAAAGGGAATTAATGAAAAGCTGAAGAGTGTTATCCTCAACCATGAGACAAAGTATGAAGCGTAGGTTCAGCTCCTCAAATATTTGAACGAGCTACGACCTCAACTGGAAACTGCGACTAGCCGTCCGAATAAAGGAGTTGGAGGGGATTGTGGCTCCTTCAGATGAATAAACTGACATGGGGAAAGCTCTCATGACTAGGAAAGAAATGGCCTTAGAGAAGCTCAAGATCCTTAACCAAGGGGCCGAGCAGGTGGTCAAAGGTGCAGGGCCGTTTAATCAGGTGGTTGACGGGAATATATTTTATTCCCCCGAGAACAATCCCGAGGAGGAGAGTGACAGTGAGGATGAGAGCTGAGATTAAGTTTTCAAGCCTGTGTGCCCGCATTTATTTTCACATGGGTTAGGGGTCTATGTGCCCATATTTTTGTATACTTTTGACGAGGGATTCCCCCGATTTTCTTTTGTTTGGGTTTGCATGCCCATGTTTTGTAATATTTGGACAACGTCGGCCTTCATGGTCGGCTCTTGTAAATGCCTTTTATTTTTCCTTCTATTGTATGTTAGATATTTTCCTGTCGTTGTGCTTGACTTGTTTATTTTGTGAAATGTGGAATTTCGATTAGCCGAGGTTTTCACTCGACCTTAGATGTGGTCGACACATGTTGGGATGTGTCAAGGAAGAGAATAGGAGTATGTAGGGACGAGATCAAGATCGGGGTCGGGGTCTTGACTTTGTGGCGTAAACTGCCCATCGCAAGTTGGATGTTCTTCCTGTTGGGTACTTTGGCGGTGGATCTCAGTCGAGGTGTCCCCATCGGGCTAAGGTTTCGATCAACCAATGAGCAAGAAACCTGCCTTTCATTATTGATTGGAGGCTATGTTCGTACCTCAACATGTTTCAGTGGTCGAGCGAGCCATGCAGTTTGTCGGAGAGTATATGTCAACTGTCGGGCCCTGGTGTTCATCAAGGACTGTTGTACCCCAAAATTTTCCCTCTCATATTCCTCAAAACATTGCAAGGAAAATCTCTAAGTTGCTCAAGTTTGCTCAAGAGTTGGTCAGACAAGCTATCTCCTAAGGCAGTTAACCCCAAATTAGGGTTTTGTGTTGCATCAAGATCTTTGAGTCCAGATGACCTTAAGTGCTCCCCAATGTCCTAATATGTTCTCAAGATCATCCATGTCAAATTTCAAGCCTTGCAGAGGAAGTTTGCTCAGTCAAATGCTCAAAGGGTCCAAAAATCGACTATGCTAGGGCAAAAGTTAATTGTAACCTATAAACAGTCAAACTTCAATATTTTTTGTCAGCATTCTCATATTAAAGGATATTTCATCATTTGATCAAGGGTTGATCATGATTCATCAAGGATCTCTCAAAATTCATCAAGATTCAAAAGTTGCTAAATTAGAGTTTTATAGGAATAGTCAACTCAACTTTGACCAAGCATAACTTTCTCATACTTTATTAGAAATGACCCATCCAAATCTCATTTTGAATAGGATGAAATATCCTACAATCCATCTTCATATCCCAAGATCAAAAAATGCACTCACAAGAAGTTATAAATTTGGACATTATAGGTCATTTTTGAAAAGTCCAAGAACATCTCAAGCTAGAGGACATCTCAAAAGGGTTGGCTAGAGGACATCCCAAGCTTTCTAAAAAGTCCAAGAACACTTCCAAAAGTTCAAAATTGAAGAAGTTATGCATTGTTGAAGTTGGGCATTTTTGCAAAATTGCCAAAAGTCAACTATCCCCAAAACATCAAATTTTGTCAAATGGGACCATTCTTTTCCACTTGATTTGAGCTTGCATCATTTCCCACGTGTCCTAGCTTCAGCCATGAGCTCATATTTAATTTTTATTATTTTATTTGATTTTTTATTGAATTTATTCATTTTTAATCAAATTAAATCATATAAAATCCAAAACTTTGATTACATAAGATTTTTTGGCTATTTCAGGATTTGATTACCATCATTAACATCATCAAAATCGAATCAGACCAATTCATGTGCAAAAAGATTGAGATTTGGCAAATTTGGCAAGTTGTAAAGAGGAGATCAAATCAAATTCCAAGGCATTGATATGGGAAGATTCAATCCATAATTCTTACCCTAATACACTCCATAGTACATAAGCAAGCAAGAGCAATCGAAATAAGGGTTGACAATGGCAGAAGGAGGCAGAACAGAAATTGAAAAAAGCACCAAAAAGCTTGAGATCGAAACCATAGCTAGAGGCACTTTCAGAGGCTGAGACTTGTCCCAATCTCTTCCTGGGTGTTCACACAAGCTATCTGGATCAAAAGCAAGCATTCTCAGACCTTCACAAGCGTTGTAAGTGTCACGATACCTAGCTTTGTTCTTGAAATCATAATTCTCAATTCTTGTATCATTTGTACAAACTAACTGCATATTTCTAATCCTCACAACATTTCCAAGCTATTTGCATCATTCAATTTTGTTTATCTAACCTGTAACGCAAAATGCCATAGCTAGGGTTTCTTGGATATTTTTGGGCGTTTTTGTTTCAGGAATAATTGACCACCAAGAAGGGCATGGTTGTGACCAGGATGATGAGACGAACACAACCATGCCCTTGGAATTCATTTTTGTGGCCTGAGGAAGATTTTTGAGATGAACCATGTTGTAGCTACGGACATATGTCCGTTGGTATAGGCTTGTGTATTTTTAGCCACAAACGAGAGGTTGAAGACAATATGTGGCGTCCATCCATTGCACCATTCAAACCACGTGCGCGTTCTTTTATTTCTGGCAATGATTTTTGTTTTTTTTATATAATATATGTTTTGCATTATAGTAACGAAGACAACAAAGCGTCCCAGTGGTGGCCACATAGGCGCTTAGAGACCCAAAGGCTGGAGGTCAGGGGTTCGATCCCTGCCTCCAGCAATTTGCATTTTCCAAATTTCTTGCAGGAAATCAGGTACACGCTTGGGTTTGAGAACTATCATGCTCCCTCAGGCATCCAAGGGACAGATGGCCAAAGGCCAGATCTGAGAGTCCAAGCTGAAGGACCACCATGGGCGTTGGTCCACGCATGCACACCAAATCAAAAAAAGGTCAACAAGGCCAGCTAATGGGCCTTCAGGTTGCTATCTACACCACAAATTTCAGGCCCATACTCCTTCTTCTTATTTATTTTGCTTATTTATTTTTATTGTTTTAATTGTTTTATTTAATTTACTAACCAATTAAAATCCAGTCTTTTTATCAAATAAAAACCACAAAAAATATTTTTATCCAATCAAATTTTTATTTTTATTAATAAGCACTAATAAATTAATTTAGGTTTTAATTCTAGAATAATTTTAATCTATTTTGCAAATAATTAAAATTAGCTAGACTTAATTAGGTTTTTACTAATTCAATTAATTTTATTTTTCTTTCTTAAAATAACAAAAACCCAAAAATAATTTATTTTTATTATTTAATTTAATTAGTTTAATTTAGCAATTAATTTAGGTTTAATTTCTTCCATAATTTAAAAAACAACAAAAAAGATATTTTCTTTAATCAAAAGGGTCAAAACCCTAATCTTGCGTCCGATTAAATTTTGCGTCGCGATTTATTTTCTTTCACCATATATTGTACTTGCTCCCAGATTGTAATAGTTAATAGGATTTTTAATTATTTTCTATCGCTTTATTTATTTTCAAAGGGTTTGTCTTTGGCGATGTAAATAACCGACGCCTTGCAATTTAAATTCCGCATTTTATTTCCACAAATTATAACTGTTAGATGTTTGATAATAGGATGGCATGACAAGACTGAATGTTTTAACCTAAAATCAACTTAGATCACCCTTAACATGTACAAAGATAAAAATAACTGAAAACAACACACTCGCACATGCGCACTCCTAGGGTACACCCCACTTGGTTGCCTTCGTACACGGTCATTGATTATAGGTCACTTTAGAGGTTGCCCTCTTGTCTAAAAGATCATAGTCGCCTCAAAATGGTTGCCTCGAATATTGTTGCCTCAAACAAATGATCTAAGACATTAGGGTTACCGCTAAGACATCCTAACATTGCTTTAGTGACCGTAAGTCCCGCATTCGAATTGACCCTTAAACTCCAACGACGGTGCTACCTACTCATTAATAGTGGGATAACATTGTCTAAAGTAAATTAGCATAGAACGATTCCTTTTTCGAGTAGGTAGATAGTTCTTAGATACTTGCTCATCCAAAACAAAACAAAATTTTCACACTTACACTCCTTTTCAAACAAAGTTTTCAAAAACACTTCATTACACTCTTGAGGACAGAAGCAAGAGTTAAATTGAAGTTAAAACAAAAACTTTTTCAAACCCACAAACACAAAGAAAACAATTTTGAAAATGATGAGCAAGTACCTAAGAGCCCGTAGATAACTACGGATAGAAAGGGTGCTAATACCTTCCCTTTCTATAATCTACCCCCCGTACTCAGAAATATCTCGAAAAAGGAATTTTTCTGTGCTTTTTTCCTTTCCTTATTGGATAAAATAAAAGTCGGTGGTGACTCTTGCTTACCGCGACATTTTGTGAAAACAAAACGCAAAATGCAAACCAGCATTTCAAAAAACAGTCAGTTCTTCCACCGTATCACAGAACTGGCGACTCTACTGGGGACATTAATAAGTGGGGTGTACCTTAGGAATAGTTCATAATGTTTTCAATTGCTTGACTTGTATGCTTTATCTTTATGGGCTTGTATCAGAGTTTCTATAGATCCTAACTCGGATCTGGGGATACCCATTAGGTAAGTAGCAATAAACTGTGAGGGAACTGTACAGCGTAGACCGATACGGTTGAAGCAGTAGCTACGTAGGTGTGGCACTTTAGTTTGTACCGATATCCCTTGTGGTGGAACAAGGAGAATATGGGTCTTCTAAGGGGTCATTAAGCACCAACTGACCTTAGAACCTATAATTGACCAACTTGGCCATATAACAGTAGTAGTATGCTACAATCATTGAGGCCAAACTCTCGTGATGATTCCGGCTGCAAGAAAAGGTTGCCAAACTGGAATTATGACCGATCGAGGGTGGTCAGTGATATTGAGATCCTCTAGAACCCGATTACTATTTATAGGACAGGTTGAACCAACTAAACTGAAAGAGGATAATACCTAAACTCCATGCCAGCCTAAGCTTAAGGCTGTTTGTGTGACTTGTGTGCCTTCAAACTTGAACTACTTGCACATTCTTGTTATCTGACAACATGAGTTCCTTGCAGGTTTTGTTTACAGTCCTTATCCAATAATTTGGATTTATTGCAGGGTTTACTTACATCACCTTACACTTTTGCTTAAACGCATAGCATACACATCATAACATCATGCCTTAACATTTCCTTAACCATTTCAAGGATCTCAAGGGTTTGTGATGCAAGTTATGGTAAATCAGACATCTAGCAAGGGGCAAAGTGGATTTATTTTCCTCTAGCCAATGTCGTCTAGAGATCAAAACACGATGAATGGAGTCGGGGGCTATGACCCACTCGATATGGTGAGCTCGACTCTTGAAGAAAGACTCTTAACAACACGGAGTTTCTTCAATCAAAGTTGCAATCAAATTCTAACAATTTCTTGTTTACCCCGCGAGATACTTGAAAAACATTGCATACATATATCATACATATCATTGCATAACAGGTCTCCCAACACAGGTCTCTCATGTTCTCGCTGTTTATTTCAGAAATGGCTTTCCAACAAGACAACCAAGATCTTCAAACTCAAGAAGCTCAGTTCAGGGACGCATTCCTAAACCTATCCAAGGGGCAGGAAGAGTTGAAAACACTCCTCATCGGGAACTTGGTCAAGAAAAGTCCTAAAGACAATAAGGACGAACAACTGGAACAATTGCAAGCTAAGGTAGATGCAATAAGAACCCAAATGCTGGGGCAGATGGCTTTTATCCAAAGCTTATCTCAGGAACAAGAAGAGCTGAGAAGCATTATCAGCCAGCTTCATCAAGACATATACAACAGTATGAAGCAAACAGTCGAGGCCAGGGACCAAGTCATTAATCAGCCTCCAAGAAGACAAGGGTCAGGTTTGGTGAAGAATGGACCTCTCCAAATTGCTGTTACATCACGGGTCCAACAAAAACCTTGCTATAAACAACGGGTTAATCAGAGGCCGTTTACCAAGCTCAGCATGCCTCTATCCCAAGCTTTGTAACACCTGTTGAGATTGAATCTGGTGACGTTGGTAGGACCTCATCTGAATCCTAAGACTTCTCCACCCAACTACAATCCTGATGCAAGGTGTGCATACCATTCTAACAGCCCGGGGCATGATACTGACGACTGTTGGAAGTTGAAGTACAAAATTCAAAACCTGATTGATGAAGGAGCATTAGAATTCACACAAGATGGTCAGGCTGAGTTCTTCTACCATCCCTCCAAGGCACGCCCTCTGAAGTGACAAGACCAGATGAGAAGACTTTTTGTTCATAGGATTTTCAATTTGTAATTTTATTTTGATTGTTCAAACATTTATTCATGTCAAACTTTGTTACTTTATCAATACATTGCATATGTCTATTTTGAATCAATCCATCCGTATCCACTATATTCAAATTTCTTTCATTTTTGTGATGTTCAAATCTCGACTAAAAAACTGTAAGCCTTTAGAGGGAGGATGACGAAAATGATACCAAAATCTCTACAGTATGCTTTTGAACAGACCCCGCTGACGATGTACATGCATTGTTTCAAATCCAAAACAGTGGAGTTATAAGGAAGATAATCCCTCGTCAACCCCTTCGAGCCAAAGAAGTAGGAGTTTTTCTTTTCACACAAAATAAAACCCTTAATCATAACCTGGGGCAGGGTAGTTTTCTCAGTTAATCCAGGTGCACAATGAATGACATCAAAGAGGTCCCTCCAAAACAAAAGACGGTGATGGTTCCCCATAAGCGTCCAAACAAGCAGTCATTATCTCTCAAAAATAAAAGCCCATTAAGTCAAAACCTATGAAGGAGACTTACAAAAAAACTGGGGCATCCCGCTGACTGTAATCACAAAAGAAACAGTTCAGGCAAAAAGACAGGGATAACGAAATCAAAAAGAAAGAGGTCCTACAAACTCTAATAAAAATGACTGCCTGTTTAAAATAAACTGTCAGTATCCAAACCATCACCGAAATATCAGAGCAAAGACTCGAGCGAGATCTAAATGCCCAATTAACTAAGTTTAGGATCGAAGAACATCACGAAGAATGGGTGGGTACAAATACAATTTTGAGCCTTTATCCTTTGTTTCTTAAACCGTGAACCAGGCCACGTTATAACCCTTAAAAGTCCTAGCTGAGGCATGGGTTAGTTTGAAAGCATACTGTTACGAAATGTATCCTGACTCCTGTAGGACTTGCTGTAAATCCTGAGTTGACATCACATTTTACAAAAATTCGCTTGTTTTACTAAAAATAACTGCATTTTCAAAACCTCAAGACAAACATAAGCTTTGCATTCTTGAAATAACATTGTTTGCATATGACTATTTGTTCAAACAGCAGAGAAGTTCGCACGAAGAGTATCTAGTGAACAAAAACCTTCTCAATAAAAAGGATCACCTCAAGTGGAAAAACACTTCCAATCAAGGGGCACGACATGATCATTGTCCATCATCTAGGGCAGTCAAGTCAAGATTCAAGGAATCTCTCAAAATGCCAAATAGCCAGGGGAAAATCTCCATTTGAATCAATTGAGGCATTGGACATGAATTCCAGCAACGAATCTTGCATGATCAAACATCTTCTGGTAGTATGGCAACACGACACTACTAACAGTGACAACTCCCTACACTCTGAGAGCATAGACATAGTCCAAAAAGTACTATGCATAATCAAAGACCCGCTTGGTTGACTGGCCTAGGCAAAAATAAGGGCTTCCCGACGAACCAAAAGGGTTCGGGAAAAAATAAGGGATGAAAAGGAAAAAATCTGTACACACGGCTAGTCGAAAACCTGAAAAGGCGGCTTGGGTAAAAAAGTGTATCCCGGTGGACTGAAAATCCGAAAGGGCGGTCCAGGCAAAAATTAGGGATCAAAGCGTACGACTATGTCCCGTCATCTTGTCACTAGCCTACCAGAAGAACACTTGTCACTTCAATCGAAAGTTACCAAGCACCTCATAAGTTGGGATAATACTCGATCCATAAGGCCTCCGTAGGTACATTCTCCCGCAGAAACAGGGGCAAAAAAGTCTCGATGCAAAGCCATCGTCATATCCTCAACACGCGTCCCAGTAATATTCACTCCCCGCAGAGTAAAAGAAAAAGACAGTAATATTAACTCTCCCCAACTGAGGACTCGCAACTGTGAATGAATCGGTAATATTCTCCCAAAGCAGAGTTTATTTACCATCAGCACTGAAAGGTCTTAATATTCCCCAGCGGAGTATAAGAATATTCCCCGACAAAATACAAAATATCCCCAGTGGAGTTTAAGATTTTTCCCAGCTAAGTCTCAAAAAAGCTTCCCCAATGGAGTTTGGAGAATCATCCCCAGTAGACTTTGGAGGAGTGTCCCCAGCAGAGCTCAAAGGATTACCCCCATTAGAGTCTAAAAAGGTTATCCCCAGTGAAGTCGCAACTGAAAGATCATCCCCAGCGGAGTTCATTCCTTTCACAAACAGGAATTCAATCCCCAACAGGATTCAGTATTACCAGCAACAGTAATTCATCCCCATCAGAATCTATCAATGGAATCCTCTAGAGAGCATCTCTTCCCCAACGGAGTTATCCTCTCCCGCAGGTTTATTCTCACAACGTCTTCGTTCGCCATCCTCAGCAGAAACAAAGAGTCTAACTCTTTTCTCCAGCAGCTATCCGAGATTTATTTTCCCCATCCAAACATTACATTTCCATACATCATGACACATGCATATACGCATCATACAACCCAATCTCATTTATTTTGAGAACATCATTGTTTGATACATATCATGCATTACATACGACTAACCTTTACTTTTCAGGAAGGATGCAGTTAGATTCTCATAAAAAATCAAAAGCTATGAAGCTTTTACCAAAGTCGAAGTACTGACTGTTTCTTAAATCTCAACTGAATTAGTCTCGGTTGAATTACAGATAAGGTTCTAAATCTCGACAATTTTCCTCCGTCGAAGTGTGGACGAGTTCTTAAATCTCAACAGAATTATCCTCCATTGAAGTATAGACAGTTCCTAGATCTCGATGAAGATGTTTCCCTCAGTCGAAGTACTGACCGGTTCTTAAATCTCAACTGAATTAGTCTCGGTTTAATTACAAATAAGGTTCTAAATCTCGACAATTTTCCTTCGTCGAAGTGTGGACGAGTTCTTAAATTTCAACAGAATTATCCTTCGTTGAAGTACAGACATTTCCTAGATCTCGATGAAGATGTTTCCCTCAGTCGAAGTACTGACCGGTTCTTAAATCTCAACTGAATTAGTCTCAGTTGAATTACATATAAGGTTCTAAATCTCGACAATTTTCCTCAGTCGAAGTGTGGACGAGTTCTTAAATCTCAACAGAATTATCCTCTGTTGAAGTACAGACAGTTCCTAGATCTCGATGAAGATGTTTCCCTCAGTCGAAGTACTGACCGGTTCTTAAATCTCAACTGAATTAGTCTCGGTTGAATTATAAATAAAGTTCTAAATCTCGACAATTTTCCTCCGTCGAAGTGTGGACGAGTTCTTAAATCTCAACAGAATTATCCTCCGTTGAAATACAGACAGTTCCTAGATCTCGATGAAGATGTTTCCCTCAGTAGAAGTACTGACCAGTTCTTAAATCTCAACTGAATTAGTCTCGGTTGAATTACAGATAAGGTTCTAAATCTCGACAATTTTCCTCCGTCGCAGTGTGGACGAGTTCTTAAATATCAACAGAATTATCCTCCGTTGAAGTACAGACAGTTCCTAGATCTCGATGAAGATGTTTCCCTCAGTCGAAGTACTGGTCGGTTCTTAAATCTCAACTGAATTAGTCTCGGTTGAATTACAGATAAGGTTCTAAATCTCGACAATCATCCTCAATCGAAGTACTGACCGGTTCTTAAATCTCAACTAAATTAGTCTCGGTTTAATTACAGACAAGGTTCTGAATCTCGACAGATTTCCCCCCAGTTGAATTACGGACAAGTCCTTAAAACTCAGCAGAGATGTTCTCTCGGTTGAAGTACAGGAAAGTTCCTAAATCTCAACAAAGTTCAGACTTCCCCAGCGGAATCTTCTACAACAACAGGTATACAAGCTCTCTCTAAGGAATCTCTTATGCGATCGACACCTCCCCAAATGGCATCCGTAAGCCCATTCCCGACATCACAAAGCAATTACCACTTCATGCGAGTGCAAATTTCTGGGCACTCTAGTGTTCAATCATCTTCCACCTTCGGATCACGAAAGGCATGAAAGCCAATCTACATCCTCAGGTTTAAGAAGATTGAACAGGGGCAGCTGTTGTACCCCAAAATTTTCCCTCTCATATTCCTCAAAACATTGCAAGGAAAATCTCCAAGTTGCTCAAGTTTGCTCAAGAGTTGGTCAGACAAGCTATCTCCTAAGGCAGTCAACCCCAAATTAGGGTTTTGTGTTGAATCAAGATCTTTGAGTCCAAATGACCTTAAGTTCTCCCCAATGTCCTAATATGTTCTCAAGATCATCCATGTCAAATTTCAAGCCTTGCAGAGGAAGTTTGCTCAGTCAAATGCTCAAAGGGTCCAAAAATCGACTGTGCTCAGGCAAAAGTTAATTGTGACCTATAAACAGTCAAACTTAAATATTTTTTGTCATCATTCTCATTTTGAAGTATATTTCATCATTTGATCAAGGGTTGATCATGATTCATAAAGGATTGCTCAAAATTCATCAAGATTCAAAAGTTGCTAAATTAGGGTTTTGTAGGAAAAGTCAACTCAACTTTGACCAAGCATAACTTTCTCATACTTTATGAGAAATGACCCATCCAAAGCTTATTTTTAAGAGGATGCAATTTTCTACAATCCATATTCATATCCAAAGATCAAAAAATGTACTCACAAGAAGTTATAAATTTGGACATTATAGGTCATTTTTTAAAGTCAGCAAAAACACTTTTTTCCCCAAAGCTTATAACTTGAGCATGGAACATCAAAATGATATTAGACCAAAAGGGTTGGTTAGAGGACATCTCAAGCTTTCTAAAAAGTCAAAGAACACTTCCAAAAGATCAAAATTGAAGATGTTATGCATTGTTGAAGTTGGGCATTTTTGCAAAATTGCCAAAAGTCAACTATCCCCAAAACTTCAAATTTTGTCAAATGGGACCATTCTTTTCCACTTGATTTGAGCTTGCATCATTACCCACGTGTCCTAGCTTCAGCCATGAGCTCATATTTCATTTTTATTATTTTATTTTATTTTTTATTGAATTTATTCATTTTTAATCAAATAAAATCATATAAAATCCAAAACTTTGATTACATAAGATTTTTTGGCTATTTCAGGATTTGATTACCATCATTAACATCATCAAAATCGAATCAGACCAATTCATGTGCAAAAAGATTGAGATTTGGCAAAATTTACAAGTTGTAAAGAGGAGATCAAATCAAATTCCAAGGCATTGATATGGGAAGATTCAATCCATAATTCTTACCCTAATACACTCAATAGTACATAAGCAAGCAAGAGCAATCGAAACAAGGGTTGACAATGGCAGAAGGAGGCAGAACAGAAATTGAAAAAAGCACCAAAAAGCTTGAGATCGAAACCATAGCTAGAGGCACTTTCAGAGGCTGAGACCTGTCCCAATCTCTTCCTGGGTGTTCACACAAGCGATCTGGATCAAAAGCAAGCATTCTCAGACCTTCACAAGTGTTGTAAGTGTCACGATACCTAGCTCTATTCTTGAAATCATAATTCTCCATTCTTGCATCATTTGTACAAACTAACTGCATATTTGTAATCCTCATAACATTTCAAAGCTATTTGCATCATTCAATTTTGTTTATCTAACCTGTAACGCAAAATGCCATAGCTAGGGTTTCTTGGTTATTTTTGGGTGTTTTTGTTTCAGGAATAATTGACCACCAAGAAGGGCATGGTTGTGACCGGGATGATGAGACGAACACAACCATGCCCTTGGAATTCATTTTTGTGGCCTGAGGAAGATTTTTGAGATGAACCATGTTGTAGCTACGGACTTTTGTCCGTTGGTATAGGCTTGTGTATTTTTAGCCACAGACGAGAGGTTGAAGACAATACGTGGCGTCAATCCATTGCACCATTCAAACCACGCGCGCGTTCTTTTATTTCTGGCAATGATTTTTGTATTTTTATATAATATATGTTTTGCATTATAGTAACAAAGACAACAAAGCGTCCCAGTGGTGGCCACATAGGCGCTTAGAGACCCAAAGGCTGGAGGTCAGGGGTTCGATCCCTGCCTCCAGCAATTTGCATTTTCCAAATTTCTTGCAGGCAATCAGGTACACGCTTGGGTTTGAGAACTATCATGCTCCCTCAGGCATCCAAGGGACAGATGGCCAAAGGCCAGATCTGAGAGTCCAAGCTAAAGGACCACCATGGGCGTTGGTCCACGCATGCACACCAAATCCAAAAAAGGTCAACAGGGCCAGCTAATGGGCCTTCAGGTTGCTATCTACACCACAAATTTCAGGCCCATACTCCTTCTTCTTATTTATTTTGCTTATTTATTTTTATTGTTTTAATTGTTTTATTTAATTTACTAACCAATTAAAATTCAGTCTTTTTATCAAATAAAAACCACAAAAAATATTGTTATCCAATCAAATTTTTATTTTTATTAATAAACACTAATAAATTAATTTAGGTTTTAATTCTAGAATAATTTTAATCTATTTTGCAAATAATTAAAATTAGCTAAACTTAATTAGGTTTTTACTAATTCAATTAATTTTATTTTTCTTTCTTAAAATAACAAAAACCCAAAAATAATTTATTTTTATTAATTAATTTAATTAGTTTAATTTAACAATTAATTTAGGTTTAATTTCTTCCATAATTTAAAAAACAACAAAAAAGATATTTTCTTTAATCAAAAGGGTCAAAACCCTAATCTTGCGTCCGATTAAATTTTGCGCCGCGATTTATTTTCTTTCATCATATATTGTACTTGCTCCCGGATTTTAATAGTTAATAGGATTTTTAATTATTTTCTATCGCTTTATTTATTTTAAAAGGGTTTGTCTTTGGCGATGTAAATACCCGACGCCTTGTAATTTAAATTCCGCATTTTATTTCTGCAAATTTTAAATGTTAGATGTTTGATAATAGGATGGCATGACAAGACTGAATGTTTTAACCTAAAATCAACTTAGATCACCCTTAACATCTACAAAGATAAAAATAACTGAAAACAACATACTCACACATGCGCACTCCTAGGGTACACCCCACTTGGTTGCCTTCGTACGCGGTCATTGAGTATAGGTCACTTTAGAGGTTGCCCTCTTGTCTAAAAGATCATAGTCGCCTCGAAGTGGTTGCCTCGGATATTGTTGCCTCAAACAAATGATCTAAACCATTAGGGTTACCGCTAAGACATCCTAACATTGCTTTAGTGACTGTAAGTCCCGCATTCGAATTGACCCTTAAACTCCAACGACGGTGCTACCTACTCCTTAATAGTGGGATAACATTGTCTAAAGGAAATTAGCATAGAACGATTTCTTTTTCGAGTAGGTAGATAGTTCTTAGATACCTGCTCATCCAAAACAAAACAAAATTTTCACACTTACACTTCTTTTCAAACAAAGTTTTCAAAAACACTTCATTACACTCTTGAGGACAGAAGCAAGAGTTAAATCGAAGTTAAAATAAAAACTTTTTCAAACCCACAAACACAAAGAAAACAATTTTGAAAATGATGAGAAAGTACCTAAGAGCCCGTAGATAACTACGGATAGAAAGGGTGCTAATACCTTCCCTTTCTATAATCTACCCCCGTACTCAGAAATATCTCAAAAAAGGAATTTTTCTGTGCTTTTTTCCTTTCCTTGTTGGATAAAATAAAAGTTGGTGGCGACTCTTGCTTACCGCGGCATTTTGTGAAAACAAAACGCAAAATGCAAACCAGCATTTCAAAAAATAGTCAGTTCTTCCACCGTATCACAGAACTGGCGAATCTGCTGGGGACATTAATAAGTGGGGTGTACCTTAGGAATAGTTCATAATGTTTTCAATTGCTTGACTTGTATTCTTTATCTTTATGGGCTTGTATCGAAGTTACTATAGATCCTAACCCGGATATAGGGATACCCTTTAGGTAAGTAGCAATAAACTGTGAGGGAACTGTACGGCATAGACCGATACAGTTGAAGCAGTAGCTATGTTGGTGTGGCACTTTAGTTTGTACCGATACCCCTTGTGGTGGAACAATGAGAATATGGGTCTTCTAAGGGGTCATTAAGCACCAACTGACCTTAGAACCTATAATTGACCAACTTGGCCATAGAACAGTAGTAGTATGCTACACTCATTGAGACCAAACTCTCACGATGATTCCGACCGCAAGAAAAGGTTCCCAAACTGGAATTATGACCGATCGAGGGTGGTCAGTGATATTGAGATCCTCTAGAACCCGGTTACTATTTATAGGACAGGTTGAACCAACTAAACTTAAAGAGGGTAATACCTAAACTCCATGCCAGCCTAAACTTAAGGCTGTTTGTGTGACTTGTGTGCCTTCAAACTTGAACTACTTGCACATTCTTCTTATCTGACAACATGAGTTCCTTGCAGGTTTTGTTTACAGTCCTTATCCAATAATCTGGATTTATTGCAGGGTTTACTTACATCACCTCACACTTTTGCTTAAACACATATCATACACAATATAACATCATGCCTTAACATTTCCTTAACCATTTCAAGGATCTCAAGGGTTTGTGATGCAGGTTATGGTAAATCAGACATCTATCAAGGGGCAAAGGGGATTTATTTTCCTCTAGCCAATATCGTCTAGAGATCAAAACACGATGACTGGAGTCGGGGGTTATGACCCACTCGATATGGTGAACTCGACTCTTGAAGAAGGACTCTTAACAACACGGAGTTTCTTCAATCAAAGCTGCAATCAAATTCTAACAAT
This sequence comes from Vicia faba, assembly GCA_948472305.1. NCBI lineage: Eukaryota > Viridiplantae > Streptophyta > Magnoliopsida > Fabales > Fabaceae > Vicia > Vicia faba. Next base: position 82,227 of record CATIWC010001452.1, read on the forward strand.
TTCTTGTTTACCCCGCGAGATCCTTGAAAAACATTGCATACATATATCATACATATCATTGCATAACAGGTCTCCCAGCACAGGTCTCTCATGTTCTCGCTGTTTATTTCAGCAATGGCTTTCCAACAAGACAACCAAGATCTTCAAACTCAAGAAGCTCAGTTCAGAGACGCATTCCTAAACCTATCCAAGGGGCAGGAAGAGTTGAAAACACTCCTCATCGGGAACTTTGTCAAGAAAAATCCTAAAGACTATAAGGACGAACGGCTGGAACAATTAAAAGCTGAGGTAGATGCAATAAGAACCCAAATGCTGGGATGATGGCTTTTATCCAAAGCTTATCTCGGGAACAAGAAGAGTTGAGAAGCATTATCAGCCAGCTTCATCAAGACAGATACAACAGTATGAAGCAAACAGTCGAGGCCAGGGACCAAGTCATTAATCAGCCTCCAAGAAGACAAGGGTCAGGTTTGGTGAATAATGGACCTCTCTAAGTTGCTACTACATCACGGGTCCAACAACAACCTTTCTATAAACAACGGGTTAATCAGAGGCCGTTTACCAAGCTCAGCATGCCGCTGTCCCAAGCTTTGTAACACCTGTTGAGATTGAATCTAGTGACGCTGGTAGGACCTCATCCGAATCCTAAGACTTCTTCACCCAACTACAATCCTGATGCAAGGTGTGCATACCATTCTAACAGCCCGGGGTATGATACTGACGACTGTTGGAAGTTGAAGTACAAAATTCAAAACTTGATTGATGAAGGAGCATTGGAATTCACACAAGATGGTCAGGCTGAGTTCTTCTACCATCCCTCCAAGGCACGCCCTCTGAAGTGACAAGACCAGATGAGAAGACTTTTTGTTCATTAGGATTTTCAATTTGTAATTTTCTTTTGATTGTTCAAACATTTATTCATGTCAAACTTTGTTACTTTATCAATACATTGCATATGTCTGTTTTGAATCAATCCATCCGTATCCACTATATTCAAATTGCTTTCAGTTTTGTGATGTTCAAATCTCGACTAAAAAACTGTAAGCCTTTAGAGGGAGGATGACGAAAATGATACCAAAATCTCTACAGTATGCTTTTGAACAGACCCTGCTGATGATGTACAGGCATTGTTTCAAATCCTAAACAGTGGAGTTATAAGGAAGATAATCCCTCGTTAACCCCTTCGAGCCAAAGAAGTAGGAGTTTTTCTTTTCACACAAATTAAAACCCTTAATCATAACCTGGGGCAGGGTAGTTTTCTCAGTTAATCCAGGTGCACAATGAATGGCATCAAAGAGGTCCCTCCAAAACAAAAGACGGTGATGGTTCCCCCATAAGCGTCCATACAAGCAGTCATTATCTCTCAAAAATAAAAGCCCATTAAGTCAAAACCTATGAAGGAGACTTACAAAAAAACGGGGGCATCCTGCTGACTGTAATCACAAAAGAAACAGTTCAGGCAAAAAGACAGGGATAACGAAATCAAAAAGAAAGAGGTCCTACAAACTCTCATAAAAATGACTGCCTGTTCAAAATAAACTGTCAGTATCCGAACCATCACCGGAATATCAGAGCAAAGACTCGAGCGGGATCTAAATGCCCAATTAACTAAGTTTAGGATCGAAGAACATCACGAAGAATGGGTGGGTACAAATACAATTTTGAGCCTTTATCCTTTGTTTCTTAAACCGTGAACCAGGCCACGTTATAACCCTTAAAAGTCCTAGCTGAGGCATGGGTTAGTTTGAAAGCATACTGTTACGAAAGGTATCCTGACTCCTGTAGGACTTGCTGTAAATCCTTAGTTGACATCACATTTTACAAAAATTCGCTTGTTTTACTAAAAATAACTGCATTTTCAAAACCTTAAGACAGACATAAGCTTTGCATTCTTGAAATAACATTGTTTGCATATGACTATTTGTTCAAACAACAGAGAAGTTCGCACGAAGAGTATCTAGTGAACAAAAACCTTCTCAATAAAAAGGATCACCTCAAGTGGAAAAACACTTTAAATCAAGGGGCACGGCATGATCATTGTCCATCATCTGGGGCAGTCAAGTCAAGATTCAAGGAATCTCTCAAAATGCCAAATAGCCAGGGGAAAATCTCCATCTGAATCAATTGGGGCATTGGACATGAATTCCAGCAACGAATCTTGCATGATCAAACATCTTCTGGTAGTATGGCAACACGACACTACTAACAGTGACAACTCCCTACACTCTGAGAGCATAGACATAGTCCAAAAAGTACTACGCATAATCAAAGACCCGCTAGGTTGACTGGCCTAGGCAAAAATAAGGGCTTCCCGACGAACCAAAAGGGTTCGGGCAAAAATAAGGGATGAAAATGAAAAAATTTGTACACCCGGCTAGTCGAAAACCTGAAAAGGTGGCTTAGGCAAAAAAGGGTATCCCGGTGGACTGAAAATCCGAAAGGGCGGTCCAGGCAAAAATTAGGGATCAAAGCGTACGACTATGTCCCGTCATCTTGTCACTAGCCTACCAGAAGAAGACTTGTCACTTCAATCGAAAGTTACCAAGCACCTCATAGGTTGGGATTATACTCGATCCATAAGGCCTCCGCAGGTACCTTCTCCTGCAGAAACAGGGGCAAAAAAGTCTCGATGCAAAGCCATTGTCATATCCTCAGCACGCGTCCCAGTAACATTCACTCCCCATAGAGTAAAAGAAAAAGACAGTAATATTAACTCTCCCCAGCTGAGGACTCGCAACTATGAATGAATCGGTAATATTCTCCCAAAGCAGAGTTTATTTACCATCAGCACTGAAAGGTCTTAATATTCCCCAGTGGAGTATAAGAATATTCCCCGATAGAATACAAAATATCCCCAGTGGAGTTTAAGATTTTTCCCAATGCAGTCTCAAAAAAGCTTCCCCAATGGAGTTTGGAGAATCATCCCCAGTAGACTTTGGAGGAGTGTCCCCAACAGAGCTCAAAGGATTACCCTCATTAGAGTCTAAAAAGGTTATCCCCAGTGAAGTTGCAACTGAAAGATCATCCCCAACGGAGTTCATTCCTTTCACAAATAGGAATTCAATCCCCAACAGGATTCAGTATCACCAGCAACAGTAATTCATCCCCATCAGAATCTATCAATGGAATCCTCAACAGAGAATCTCTTCCCCAACGGAGTTATCCTCTCCCGCAGGTTTATTCTCACAACGTCTTCGTTCGCCATCCCCAGCAGAAACGAAGAGTCCAACTCTTTTCTCCAGCAGCTATCGAAGATTTATTTTCCCTAGCCAAACATTACATTTTAATACATCATGACACATGCATATACGCATCATACAACCCAATCTCATTTATTTTGAGAACATCATTGTTTGATACATATCATGCATTACATACGACTAACCTTTACTTTTCAGGAAGGATGCGGTTAGATTCTCATAAAAAATAAAAAGCTATGAAAATTTTACCAAAGTCGAAGTACTGACCGGTTCTTAAATCTCAACTGAATTAGTCTCGGTTGAATTACAGATAAGGTTCTAAATCTCGACAACTTTCCTCCGTCGAAGTGTGGACGAGTTCTTAAATCTCAACAGAATTATCCTCCATTGAAGTACAGACAGCTCCTAGATCTCGATGAAGATGTTTCCCTCAGTCGAAGTACTGATCGATTCTTCAATCTCAACTGAATTAGTCTCGGTTGAATTACAGATAAGGTTCTAAATCTCGACAATTTTCCTCCGTCGAAGTGTGGACGAGTTCTTAAATCTCAACAGAATTATCCTCCATTGAAGTACAGACAGTTCCAAGATCTCGATGAAGATGTTTCCCTCAGTCGAAGTACTGACTGGTTCTTAAATCTCAACTGAATTAGTCTCGGTTGAATTACAGATAAGGTTCTAAATCTCGACAATTTTCCTCCGTCGAAGTGTGGACGAGTTCTTAAATCTCAACAGAATTATCCTCCGTTGAAGTACAGACAGTTCCTAGATCTTGATGAAGATGTTTCCCTCAGTCGAAGTACTGACCGGTTCTTAAATCTCAACTGAATTAGTCTCGGTTGAATTACAGATAAGGTTCTAAATCTTGACAATTTTCCTCCGTCGAAGTGTGGACGAGTTCTTAAATCTCAACAGAATTATCCTCTGTTGAAATACAGACAGTTCCTAGATCTCGATGAAGATGTTTCCCTCAGTCGAAGTACTGACCAGTTCTTAAATATCAACTGAATTAGTCTCGGTTGAATTACAAATATGGTTCTAAATCTCGGCAATTTTCCTCGGTCGCAGTGTGGACGAGTTCTTAAATATCAACAGAATTATCCTCCGTTGAAGTACAGACAGTTCCTAGATCTCGATGAAGATGTTTCCCTCAGTCGAAGTATTGGCCGGTTCTTAAATCTCAACTGAATTAGTCTCGGTTGAATTACAGATAAGGTTCTAAATCTCGGCAATCCTTCTCAGTCGAAGTACTGACCGGTTCTTAAATCTCAACTGAATTAGTCTCGGTTGAATTACAGACAAGGTTCTGAATCTCGACAGATTTCCCCCCAATTGAATTACGGACAAGTCCTTAAAACTCAACAGAGATGTTCTCTCGGTTGAAGTACAGGCAAGTTCCTAAATCTCAACAAAGTTCAGACTTCCCCAGCGGAATCTTCTACAACAACAGGTATACAAGCTCTCGCTTCTCTTATGCGATCGACACCTCTCCAAGTGGCATCTGTAAGCCCATTCCCGACATCACAAAGCAATTACCACTTCATGCGAGTGCAAATTTCTGGGCACTCTAGTGTTCAATCATCTTCCACCTTCGGATCACGAAAGGCATGAAAGCCAATCTACATCCTCAGGTTTAAGAAGATTGAACAGGGGAAGCTGTTGTACCCCAAAATTTTCCCTCTCATATTCCTCAAAACATTGCAAGGAAAATCTCCAAGTTGCTCAAGATTGCTCAAGAGTTGGTCAGACAAGCTATCTCCTAAGGCAGTCAACCCCAAATTAGGGTTTTGTGTTGCATCAAGATCTTTGAGTCCAAATGACCATAAGTGCTCCCCAATGTCCTAATATGTTCTCAAGATCATCCATGTCAAATTTCAAGCCTTGTAGAGGAAGTTTGCTTAGTCAAATGCTCAAAGGGTCCAAAAATCGACTATGCTAGGGCAAAAGTTAACTGTGACCTATAAACAGTAAAACTTTAATATTTTTTGTAAGCATTCTCATTTTGAAGGATATTTCATCATTTGATCAAGGGTTGATCATGATTCATCAAGGATTGCTCAAAATTCATCAAGATTCAAAAGTTGCTAAATTAGGGTTTTGTAGGAAAAGTCAACTCAACTTTGACCAAGCATAACTTTCTCATACTTTATGAGAAATGACCCATCCAAAGCTCATTTTTAAGAGGATGAAATTTCCTACAATCCATCTTTATATCCAAATATCAAAAAATGCACTCACAAGAAGTTATAAATTTGGACATTAGAGGTCATTTTTGAAAGTCACCAAAAACACTTTTTTCCCAAAGCTTATAACATCTCGAGATTTCTAAAAAGTCCAAGAACACTTCCAAAAGTTCAAAATTGAAGATGTTATGCATTGTTGAAGTTGGGCATTTTTGCAAAATTGCCAAAAGTCAACTATCCCCAAAACTTCAAATTTTGTCAAATGGGACCATTCTTTTCCACTTGATTTGAGCTTGCATCATTACCCACGTGTCCTAGCTTCAGCCATGAGCTCATGTTTCATTTTTATTATTTTATTTGATTTTTTATTGAATTTATTCATTTTTAATCAAATAAAATCATATAAAATCCAAAACTTTGATTACATAAGATTTTTTGGCTATTTCAGGATTTGGTTACCATCATTAACATCATCAAAATCGAATCAGGCCAATTCATGTGCAAAAAAATTGAGATTTGGCAAATTTGGCAAGTTGTAAAGAGGAGATCAAATCAAATTCTAAGGCATTGATATGGGAAGATTCAATCCATAATTCTTACCCTAATACACTCCATAGTACTTAAGCAAGCAAGAGCAATCGAAACAAGGGTTGACAATGGCAGAAGGAGGCAGAACAGAAATTGAAAAAAGCACCAAAAAGCTTGAGATCGAAACCATAGCTAGAGGAACTTTCAGAGGCTGAGCCATGTCCCAATCTCTTCCTGGGTGTTCACACAAGCGATCTGGATCAAAAGCAAGCATTCTCAGACCTTCACAAGCGCTGTAAGTGTCACGATACCTAGCTCTGTTCTTGAAATCATAATTCTCCATTCTTGCATCATTTGTACAAACTAACTGCATATTTGTAATCCTCATAACATTTCCAAGCTATTTGCATCATTCAATTTTGTTTATCTAACCTGTAACGCAAAATGCCATAGCTAGGGTTTCTTGGATATTTTTGGGCGTTTTTGTTTCAGGAATAATTGACCACCAAGAAGGGCATGGTTGTGACCGGGATAATGAGACGAACACAACCATGCCCTTGGAATTCATTTTTATGGCCTGAGGAAGATTTTTGAGATGAACCATGTTGTAGCTACGGACTTCTGTCCGTTGGTATAGGCTTGTGTATTTTTAGCCACAGACGAGAGGTTGAAGACAATACGTGGTGTCCATCCATTGCACCATTCAAACCACGCGCGCGTTCTTTTATTTCTGGCAATGATTTTTGTTTTTTTATATAATATATGTTTTGCATTATAGTAACAAAGACAACAAAGCGTCCCAGTGGTGGCCACATATGCGCTTAGAGACCCAAAGGCTGGAGGTCAGGGGTTCGATCCCTGCCTCCAACAATTTGCATTTTCCAAATTTCTTGCAGGCAATCAGGTACACGCTTGGGTTTGAGAACTATCATGCTCCCTCAGGCATCCAAGGGACAGATGGCCAAAGGCCAGATCTGAGAGTCCAAGCTGAAGGACCACCATGGGCGTTGGTCCACGCATGCACACCAAATCCAAAAAAGGTCAACAGGGCCAGCTAATGGGCCTTCAGGTTGCTATCTACACCACAAATTTCAGGCCCATACTCCTTCTTCTTATTTATTTTGCTTATTTATTTTTATTGTTTTAATTGTTTTATTTAATTTACTAACCAATTAAAATTCAGTCATTTTATCAAATAAAAACCACAAAAAATATTTTTATCCAATCAAATTTTTATTTTTATTAATAAACACTAATAAATTAATTTAGGTTTTAATTCTAGAATAATTTTAATCTATTTTGCAAATAATTAAAATTAGCTAGACTTAATTAGGTTTTTACTAATTCAATTAATTTTATTTTTCTTTCTTATAATAACAAAAACCCAAAAATAATTTATTTTTATTAATTAATTTAATTAGTTTAATTTAGCAATTAATTTAGGTTTAATTTCTTCCATAATTTAAAAAACAACAAAAAAGATATTTTCTTTAATCAAAAGGGTCAAAACCCTAATCTTGCGTCCGATTAAATTTTGCACCGCGATTTATTTTCTTTCATCATATATTGTACTTGCTCCCGGATTTTAATAGTTAATAGGATTTTTAATTATTTTCTATCGCTTTATTTATTTTCAAAGGGTTTGTCTTTGGCGATGTAAATACCCGACGCCTTGTAATTTAAATTCCGCATTTTATTTCCGCAAATTATAACTGTTAGACGTTTGATAATAGGATGGCATGACAAGACTGAATGTTTTAACCTAAAATCAACTTAGATCACCCTTAACATGTACAAAGATAAAAATAACTGAAAACAACACACTCGCACATGCGCACTCCTAGGGTACACCCCACTTGGTTGCCTTCGTACGCGGTCATTGAGTATAGGTCACTTTAGAGGTTGCCCTCTTGTCTAAAAGATCATAGTCGCCTCGAAGTGGTTGCCTCGGATATTGTTGCCTCAAACAAATGATCTAAGACATTAGGGTTACCGCTAAGACATCCTAACATTGCTTTAGTGACCGTAAGTCCCGCATTCGAATTGACCCTTAAACTCCAACGACGGTGCTACCTACTCATTAATAGTGGGATAACATTGTCTAAAGGAAATTAGCATAGAACGATTCCTTTTTCGAGTAGGTAGATAGTTCTTAGATACCTGCTCATCTAAAACAAAACAAATCTTTCACACTTCATTACACTCTTGAGGACAGAAGCAAGAGTTAAATCGAAGTTAAAACAAAAACTTTTTCAAACCCACAAACACAAAGAAAACAATTTTGAAAATGATGATAAAGTACCTAAGAGCCCGTAGATAACTACAGATAGAAAGGGTGCTAATACCTTACATTTCTATAATCTACCCCCCGTACTCAAAAATATCTCGAAAAAGGAATTTTTCTGTGCTTTTTTCCTTTCCTTGTGGGATAAAATAAAAGTCGGTGCCGACTCTTGATTACCGCGACATTTTGCGAAAACAAAACGCAAAACGCAAACCAGCATTTCAAAAAACAGTCAGTTCTTCCACCGTATCACAGGGACCTAGATGTAATATTGTTTCAGCTTGGTAGCGTTCCATGGTCGAGGTAGTGGTTCTCCACTTAGGTGTTCGAGATGGTAGTGTAGTACCCCAATTTTCCCCCCTAAGATCCCTTCATCATGCCATGTTGATTCACTCACAACAAGATCACACTAGGATTCTTGGTTTCCCTCCCTACATTTAGTTTTGCCCTTTTTGAGGGATTACCAAGCACCTAGACTTGTGTTTCTTTTGTGATAATGAATATTGTTTTGTTTTCTTCACTTGACTAATAAAATGCAATGTTAGTTTGTCTTGCTTGTTATCCATGTAGGTGAAGGCAATGAGATTTAACAAGCTACCCCATAGGTTCATGAGTTTATTTCCATGCCCTAGTCAATATAGCTTGAGCAGTTCAAACCTCACCATTGGATTGGTTTTTAGAGAATTGGCATGGCAAGGTTGCTTTGGTTCATCACATTTCAAGGTTATTAAATTTGACTCAAAAGTACAAGGGGTTGATTGGATAAGTTGTCATGTTTGGACAAGGCCTTGTTCCTATTGGTCACAAGAGCATATTTCTATCAAATTTCAAGATATAAAAGTGGTTTTTGTGGCTATGTGTCCTCATTATCATCCTCAACAACTTCTATTCACAAAGCAAGAATATTGGTACAAGAAGTTTGTTCAAACTTGTCAAAGTTCCTCAAAGCATTTTCTTGATCTAGAAGATAGGGTTTTGAACTTCAAAGGAGTACATCTTGCTCACCTTTTGGTATTTTTGAGTGATTCCAAAGATATCCTCCTCTTCAAAGGGTTATCAACAAATCACTTCAAAAGTTCCAAGGAGTTTTCATGTGGAAGGAACTTGGTGAAGAAGAAAGATTATAAGTCATCTAGATGAATCCACAATTTTACATGAGTGACTTCAAATGGTCCTAACTTGGTTAATTTTTATCACCTTTAGTCTATTATTTTTCCATAATGATCTTGAAGATGTGAACTTTATGCCTTCTTTTATGTACAAAGTGGGAAAATGGATGGAAGTTGCCTTGAAGATGCAAAATATTATAGGTCATTTCATGATTTTTTGCCAACTTCAACAAGTTATAACTTACTCAAATTTTGGATATTTTGAATGATTTAAGTTTCAAAGTTTCATTCAAGAGGTCTACTTCATGCCATAATTTTTGGTCAAGAGCAAATTCCAAGTGGAAGGCCATGTTTGGATGCAAGACATTATAGGTCATTTTTGAAGAAGAATGTGAAATATTTCTAAGTATGGAAAGTCAACCCTTTTTTTTCAACTTTGACTCAATACAACTTTCATCTCAAGCATCCATTTAACTTCATTATTTTTCCATTGCAAAGCTTGTAACCTCATATTTCTAAAGCATCAAGAATCATGCCCTAAGACCCCTTGAGTTAAAAATGCCATTGGTCGGAAGTTGGCACTTTGAAATTGAATTTCTCACCAAGTCAAAATTTTGAAATCCATAATGTGGTCTCTAATCACAAGTTTTCCATGCGTTTTTGCCTCTAAACATGTTTAGTGAAGTTCCAGATTTGTTTAGCGCATCAAAATGCAAGAATTGGATGAGTTTTGATGAAGTTTGTATCATACTTCACTCGTGCATCAGGTGTGCACGATTTCCCTCCAAAACGCATCATTCACTCTTCCTTTTGATCCCATTCGCTTCTCCTATAAATACATGAACTATCCCATTCAATTTCCCAAGCTTGGATAGCCAGAATCACCCTGCCAAACTTGCTCCAAAACTCAATTTTCTGTAACTTCAAAATCCATTCTCGACCCTTTTTCAATCTAAATTTTCCATCAATTCACCTTCCTTAATCTTCCCTGAAGCTAACCATATAATAACATTCAAGAATCGTACCCTATACTGCTCCATAGAAGTCCACTTTCAGAGCTCTGCAACTCAACTTCAATAGGTAGATTCCTTCATCAATTCTTCAAAACTCTGATATCATTGTGTTTCTCTCATTTCCCTGGTTCTAGTCGCAACACTTACCTTTTACAAGAAACATGTTTTGACCATGAAATTTCAAATCCCTTTTCAAAACTTTCCTTCCAAATTGCTTGAGCTATAGTTTATATAAATTTGGCGCGAGGGTGTGGTTGTCTTCGTCTTGAAGAGACGAAGCGAATGGCATAGGTTCGAGCTTCTGATTTTATAGTTTGAGAGACTTGCAATTCGTGATGGCTGGAGGTTGAAGATGACCAATGTGTCATCTTCTAACCAATGAAGGTGCGCCATCTGTATTTTTCAAATTCTGATTTAATTAATGATTATGTACAATATTCACTATGACCATGATATGCACAGCGCGCCAGATCCCTTGGATTTGATTACTAACGCGTTTTGACTTTCATCCAATGGTCCACATATTTTACTTTTATTTTCTCTTTCTGATTTTTATATTTTAATTGTTTTAAATTTCAAAAAATCATAGAAAATTCATTTTTAGTCCAAAAAATCTGGAAAAATTATGAAAAATATTTTTGATTATTCTCTTTCTGATTTTTATTTTTTTCACAATTTAATTTTGTATTTTGGTATTTTTTACAAATTTTACACTTATTTGATTTGTTTTAAATGTTTAAAAATACTTTTATACATTTTTAAATTCTGAAAAAATTATGGAATGATCCAATGATATTGTGACAAATATAGGTGACCTTATCTTATTTTTGTTTCTGGCTTTTTTTTACCATTTTTTGTTTATTTTACCCATTTATTTTAATTTTAAAAATAGTTTCTGACTTTAAAAAATTACCAAAAAAAATTGTAAAATTACTTGGGCCTTTTTCTGATTTTTCTATGGTCTTACTTTTCATTTCTTGATTAATTTGAACATAGTTGATATTTTTCTCATTATTTTCTATTTTTAAAACATTTTTAAAAATCCTTTTTTGTGTATATTTAATGTGATATTATTTTGTGATTATTTTTTGGCTGATCTTGGGTTAGATTTGGGATCATGAACTTTATTAACATCATTGGATCCATGGTGTTGAGTTTAACTCCACAAAAATGGATGAATGATTTTAATAATAATTTGATTAAAATTTAATTCAAATGTGGTTTGTATATTTTTCCCATCCATCTTCATCTCATCCCTTTCTTACTACACTAGACGTTGTTGGAGCATGATCTCTATATCATGTCTCAAAACAAACGGTGCATAGATTTCTATTGACCGACCTCAAAATAGGTGCGACTTCTATATAAGTCCACTTACGATTGCTTAACATAGCGCTAAATTTTGTCCCGAATCGAATAAATGATCATTTGTGGCCCAAACTTATGATTGCAAGCCCAAGTATGTTAATTTGATCTCTTTGATCCAATAAACTTGAGATTCATTGTGTGGAGGCTTTGGTTCTACCAATCCTCTAATGGATCTACAACACCTTTGGTCAACGCAGATCACTTAAACATCGTTGATCATTAAATGATACTTATGAGAATTCCAAATGAATGATATACTTGACAAAAAGAAAATGCAACTTGTTGTGTGGAGGCTTTGGTTCTACCAATCCTCTAATGAGTTCCAAATGCAAGCTTCAAGATGGTCATCCAACTAACCACTAATTATTGACTTGTTTACCTTATACTTTTATTATTTTATGCTTTATGTACTATTTACTTTTAGCATTTACATTTCATGCCATTTTCATCTTTGCTCATTTGAGCATTTATTTTCTTGCCATTTTTACTTTGCTCACTTGAGCTTTTCTTTTCCTTTCTTAAGACACTTAATAATCAACATAAACCCTAAAGAATCTTTAATGGTGCTTGGACTATTTGGTTACTATCCTTTGCATTATGGAGCATGAGACTTTTCTTGGACTTATGATTAGAAACCTTGACCTATCTTGGAGATCTTATCTGATTATTTTGTCTGGAGTTATTGAGGTTTACCTCAAGACATTAAGTTGCTTGTTTGTTTTTGTGTGCAGGTTTTTGTGATTACACCCTTTGTTTGTAATCTGTAATTCACCCGTATACAGCCGTTACTCTGCCCAATTTTTTGTGAAGACTTAATACACTTGAAGTTTGGTTCTCTCAAGACGTCTAGTATTTCTTTGCTTGATTGGTTTCAATCCAAGGAATGGGAATTCTATCTTGGCTCATAATGTCAAGTATTGGTTTCTTGTTGGTTAGATGGTTCTTATCCCTAGCTTTTACCTTATGCTTTAGGATAGTCCCTTCTTCTCCTCCCATCTTCTTTAATTTCAAAAATGTTCTCTCCCTTTTTGAAAACTCTTCTTGTTTTTGAACTTGAACCACTTTAATAATAAACTTGGACTTATGTCCATGCATTTTCAAAACATTTTTTATAGATAAACCCCAATCAAATTAATAATGCTTTGACATTTTTGTGAGAATACTAAAAGTCAATCAATCTCATTTCAAACCATTTTGCCACTTTGGCTTTTATCTTTAAACTTTTCTCAAAAAAGGTTGAACTCTTGTCAATCCTTGTAGTGATGCAAACAACTATACTTCTATGATATGTAGTAAAGAGAGATATTTTCCACTTGGGTGTTGAGTGAGGCATTGTTGATTTTTAAAATCCAAGCCATATCCTCCACTTTGAGATGATGCAAATTCTCCTTTCTCATGATTGTGGGTAGTAGGTATGTTTTCCATACGGACAATGACAATGATGTTTCATCTCATAAAATTAACCAATGCATTTGTGTTTTAAATTTTCAAAAGAGGAACTACGTCTACCCTGATCCCCTATTGCACGAAAAGGTGGTACGTAGGCACTAATGGTTCGCAACCGCGGCGGGTGCAAAAATTATAAAAATAAATATATTTCTTTCCTCACCTCCACCATCCATTTTTTTATATATAAAACATTTTTTATAGCCAAAATATACATATTTTACAAAGAGGCTCCTGCGGAGTACCGTAGATGTTTAGGGTGCTAATACCTTCCCTTTGCATAACCAACCCCCTTACCTTGAATCTTTCCCCCTCTTTTTGGGTTATTCGCTCTTTTCCCATTCCTTTGGAAACAATAAAGCGCGGTGGAGATTTTTATTTTGATTTGTATAAAGTCTAGTCAATCCAATGGCTTAGTGTTGTACCCCAAAATTTTCCCTCTCATATTATCAAGATTTTCCTCACAAGACTCCTTGGACTCCAAACAGATTAGGGTTTGCTCTACTCAAGACATCTCCTTGCACTGATGACCTGAAATTAGAGTTTGAGTTTGCACAAGGATTTTTTGACCATCAATGCTTCATGTGAGTTTCATACACCATCTTGGACCCCTAAGATTGCTCATACCAAGTTTCAAGCCTTGAATCACATTTTTGCCCAGTCAATTGGATAGTTGACCTAAAAATCAGTTGTATTGGGGAAAAGTCAACCATGGTCAATTTACAGTCAAACTTCATAATTTTTTATCCACAACAACATTCTAGGCTCCTATTTACCATTTGATCAAGTTTGGACCACAACTCCTCAAGAAATTTGATCAAATCATCAAAAGGTCAAAATGGTCAAAATTAGGGTTTTGACTGAGAAAGGGCAATTTCTGATTTTTGACCTAGCCAATGACCAATTGGATTCAAACATGTTTTCAAGGACTCAATTACTTCATCTTGACCTAATCACACAGTTCAAAAGATCTCAAAAGCATTGGATTGACATATAAATTTTTCAGTAAACTAATCAAAAATCAACTGTACACTGAAAAGTCAAACTTTGACTTTTTGGTCAAAATAAAGTGCCAAGGGTCATAATTCATCAAGATATGTCAAAATGTGAAACTTGTTGACCAAGAAACCTAATTTTGAAATTAGGGTTTTAATTTGAAATTTTTCATAACTTAGAATTTTTCTGTTATGGAAACTTCTTATTTTTTCCCCAACTTTTCACAACTTTTTCACCATGATACAATTGGACTCAAAGAAAACTTCCAACATGAAATTTGTAGTCCTCCATGAAATCTACAACTTTGATTCACAAAGTTTTCCCAAAATATGCTTGGATCTCAAGTTATGATTTTGTGAATAGGGGTCCATAAACTTTTTAACTTAGTGAAATTTTGCCCTAGTTTAGGCAGATTTTTTACCTAACTTCATGGCAACTTTTCACCTAGTTCCAAGAGGAATCTCAAATTGCATTTCAAATATGGATTTCATAGCATGTTACAAGCTTTCCAAAATGTCCAAGAACTATCCAAGATCATTTATGGTTAGGGAGAATCGAAGAAATGAAAATGGCAATTTATCACTTTTGTGCAAGGCATTTTCACAATGTTACAAGTTGCAAATCAGTTTCAAACATGCTTGTACTTGGATTTACAGGTCCTAATCCCTTCCACGCTCCATAATTAAATGCAAACACATTGGATAATGGTCTTGTTCTGATCTTTGAAGCATTGCACATTGAATTAATCCAAAAATGGCATAAAGTGCATAATACCATTTTCAAAAAGCTTGCTTTTACAAATTTGCATTTCTTGAGCCATGGACCTAATATCTTTTTGCAAACAAGATCCACAGTTATCAGGCAAATTTTACCAACTATGTGCACCTAGCAAGTAAGCCTATACAGGCTTTGGCATTGTCACTTCCCACTTTTCTTCAAAAACAAGAAACTTGCAAAAGTCAATACAACTCATCCATCTGATAAAGAAAAGACTTTGTATCATTTCAAACAACCTCAGAACATTGTAACAAGCAGAATACACGAATTGCTAACTTCTCAAACACCCTAAAACACAAAAACCACATTTCTGCCCAAAACAGGGCAACTTCTGCAAATCTCAAACCAAAACAATATTGGCTCGTGCATTTTGTTTTGAATCACCTCAAACACATTCCATACCTCCTACCTAAACCATCCAGGCCCTTATCTTGCAACTGTAACCCCTGTTTCAAGGATCACCATTTTTATTTTGAAGGTTTGTAGGTTGACTTCTACAGGGAGATTGAGGGAACTTCAAGGCAAGCTGGGCATTAGGATAGCTTGAGGGAACTTCAAGGAAGCTCACACGATCTTCAGGCCTCACTCAAAGTTCCCACATTGCCATATTCAAACTCAACTGAACAAGGTATTTGTCAAGTTTCTATCTCTCTATTTAGGCATCCTTAAGCTTAGGTTTGTGAAGCAAAAATGTAGTCCTCAACATGCTTAAGCTGTACATATGCGTAGATTCCATTTATATTAACTGAGCTAAGAGTATTTGGATGTTGAACATGCTGAAAAAACTAGGTCAGAAATTAGGGCCATTAAAATTCTCCTTGGTCTTTTAGAGTTAGGTCACGTTTTTTATATCATTGGAATCGTGATAAAAAATGCTACAAGTTTTATGTTGCAAGATTTTGTTTTTGTGCAAAGAATAGAGAGTTGCAGGTTGAACTGAACTAGGCGCGCGAAAGAGACAAAGGTCAGGGACGAACCTATCCTGGGCCAGGGCCTTGGGCCTGCTACTATTCACACCCACCATTTTGCTTTTGCACCCCCCTGATTCATATTTTGATATTTTTCATATTTTCTTGTTATTTTTATATTTTTGACTTTATTATTTTTTTTCTGAACATTAAAAAATCCCAAAAATATTTTCTTAATTTTTTGCATTTTATTTTATTATTTTTAATATTTTTATGGCATAAAAATAGTTTATTAGGTTAAATAGAATTTATTTTCTTAAATAAACTTGTAAATAATATTAAAATACTTAAATATTTTATTTTATTATATTATACACATAAAATATTATTTTATCACATATTTTAATTTTTAGTATTTATACATAATATTATTATTATTTTTCTTAAACAAAAATGGACAAGAATATTAGAAAATATATATTTTTCTTTTAGTAAAAAAATTAGGGTTTCCCCTTTTAAAAATAATAACATTATTTTTCTTATTTTTAGGACTTAGATAATATTATTTTCTCATGCATAAAATAATTACAAAGACATTTTTTTGCATATTTACATTTTATTGCATATTTAAATATTGCTTATTTATTTATTGTACAATAAATTCAATTGGGTTGTAATAGTGAATTAGGGTTTTATTTTGTGCAAATATCCCCATTCAAAACTTGTATCCCCCCCCCCCCCCTCATAATATTGTTGTAATAGTTTAAATTTACTTTACGCAATTTATCGCATTATATGCGTGTTTAATAAAAACTAGGGTTTGTATGATAAGAGAAAATCAAACAAATAGCATGACCTAAATACAAGACAAATTGCATGAAAATTGACAACACATTGCAGACAAGAACCTCTAGGATTGCACCCACTTGGTTGCCTTAAAATATGGCCATGGTATGCATGCTAGGTATCTTGGCCAAATCAAACAAAACAAAAAGATCATAGTCCCTCGATGACGCTAGACAAGGTTACCTAAAAACAAATGATCTTGGTCCCTAAAACTTGCTAAGATACTTGGCACCATTGCTATCATGGTCATACGATGACCCACGCCCGTCCCGTTTAACATCCAAAGATAGGGTTATCTACCAAAACAATGGTAGGTTAACAATGTCAAAGGAATAAAAATGTACAAGAAAGAATTTTGAGTAGGGTAGATAGCTCCTAGTTACTTGATCTCTTTCAAACAATCCTTGCTATTTTCAAACAAACATACACATTTCAAAACATTTTTCAACAACTTTCAAAATATTGAAACATTTTTCAAAAGACAAACATCTTTGCGTACATTCTTACAAATAAGAATCATTACAAAGATTGCCTAATTGATGGCCTCTTTTCAAAACCACAAAAAACACCATTTCAAACAATTGAAAAAGCAAAGCAAGTGATCTAAAACAAGTAACTAAGAGCCCATGGAAAACCATGGATGAAAATGGTGCTAGCACCTTCCCTTTTCATAATCTACCCCCCGAACCCAAAAACAATCTCAAAGGTCTTTCCTGTGCTTTTTTACCTTTCCTTTTGGATAAAATAAAAGTCGGTGGCGACTCTTGCTAAACCGCAATATTTGCAAACACAAACACAAAACCTCAAGTCAGCTCTCCCACCGCATCACAGAACTGGCGACTCTGCTGGGGATCTGATTATAAAAGTGGGGTCACCTTAGGGTTTTAGATCACCTTTACATGCTTATCTTGTTCAAATTGTATGCTTTACACTTTAGTTCTATTGTTTGGGTTTGGATCCTCTACCCGGATTTGAGAAACATTCATAGGTAAATAGCAATACATTGTGGAAACTGTGCAGGGTATACCGACATGGTCTAAGCAATAGCTATATTAGTGCGACATATTTGTGGGTACCGGTAGCCTTTGAGTAAATCAAAGAGAATACGGGGCCGCTGAGTGATGTCATAAAACACTAATGGACTTTTAGAACCTTTACTTGACCAACTTGGCCTTTTAGGATGTAGTGAGATGACCGGCTTTGGTGCAGTCCGAAGTTGGTAGATACTCGATACTACACTCATTGAGGGTTGGTTCCTTGGAATATTTCGGTCGCAAGTAAAGAGGCTGAATTGAAACAATGAACAAGGAAACAATCTAGTGATATTGAGCTCCTTAGAATCCGGTTACTATTTCTAGGACAGGTTGAGCCAACTAAACTTCAAGAGGGTACTTACCTATGAAACCCCATGCAAGCCTAAACTAGGAACTTGTGTGATTTGTTTGTACATATATACTTATGCATAACATCATGGACATCATGAAGCATCATATGCATCCACTAACCATTTCAAGGATTGTGGATTTTCATCTTTGTCCCTGTTTTATAGGTTATGGAATCACTTCGCAGGAAAACTATCCAAGTCAACCTTGTAAGAATTCCTCCTCAACTCAAGGAGCTAGCTTCAAGGATTCCTGAGAATTCTCCATTCACCGAGAGACATGGTCATATGCTCAACTTGGTCACCACCAACACTGAGGAGGATATGCTGAAAGTTCTCTTCCAATTCTTTGACCCTTTGCATCATTGCTTCACATTTCCTGACTACCAACTTGTGCCTACTTTGGAGGAATTTTCTCAACTCTTGAGGATTCCTATTCTCAATCAACTACCCTTCAACGGTACGGAAAAATATCCAAAGCCATAAGAGATTACTCAAGCCTTACACTTGCACTCCTCTGATGTCACAACACATTGGGAAACTAGAAGTGGTGTCAAAGGCTTCTTGTCAAAGTTCTTGTTTGAGAAGGCCCAAAGCTGCTGGAATTCATTGGACTTACAAGCTTTTGAGGAGATTGTAGCTCTTCTCATATATGGGATGGTCTTGTTCCCTAACCCTGACCAACTCATAGATGTAAGTGCTGTCAAAATCTTCATGACTCGCAACCCGGTGCCTACATTGCTTGGGGATATCCTCCACTCTTTTCACACTCGTACAATGAGGAAAAGAGGTGTTCTCATGTGTTGCACTCCTCTACTGGAAAGATGGTTTATTTCTCATCTTCCCCAATCAGTTTTGAAGAATGAGCAAGGTTTGTGGTGGTCACAACGGTTGATGACCCTTACACATTCAGATATCCATTGGTGTTCTCGATCAAAAGAGAATGTCATCATCATTGACCGTTGTGGGGAATTTCCTAATGTCCCTCTACTTGGAATTAGGGGAGGCATCACCTACAACCCTTGCTTGGCTCTGAGACAGTTTGGTATGCCCAAAGGGATGGCCCACATGACATGCTGATTCAAGGTTTGGTTTTCGACTTCGACAACGACAACCAAGGACTCCGACAAAGGTTCATCCGAGCTTGGAGAATGCCTAACAAGGTAGACAGTAAGACCTTGGGACACAAGAATTACATCCCTCTTAAGCCTTACCTCAAGTGGGTATGAACCCGCGCCCAAAGTCTTATGATGCCTTACCCCTCCATTCTCCCTGTGATTATAGAGCCTGTTATGGAATGAGAGGTTCCATACACCCTCCTATATTCTGACATGCCAACATCACTTGAAGATTTGCAAAGGAGTTGGATACAGCTCAAGGGAGAGCGCGATACTTTCGAAGCCCAATTCTACACAAACAAT
This sequence comes from Vicia faba, assembly GCA_948472305.1. NCBI lineage: Eukaryota > Viridiplantae > Streptophyta > Magnoliopsida > Fabales > Fabaceae > Vicia > Vicia faba. The sequence continues at coordinate 101,687 of CATIWC010001452.1, forward strand.
AAGAAGGTTTTGGAACTCACTCGTCAACTTCACGAAGAGCAGACTTTCAACACCTACATTGCACCAAAGAGGATGCGCAACGTCTTTTTACCTTAGAATTTTGTATTATTTTGCCCATGGGGCATTGATGTACTAACAAATTCTATCTTATTAATATGACGTGTGTTTCTTTTTTGTTTAAAACAAATTTGAATTTCTGAATCCTTGAATGCATTACATGAATACATAGCATTCATCATATGCATAAACAGGTCTTCACACCAAGTTTCCTCATCTCTCTGCTGTTTATTTCAGCAAGATGGATATTGAACAAACGGTCAAAGACTTACAAGCTCAGAATTCACAATTTCAACAGCTACTTCTGACCTTAGCCAATGGGCAGGAGGAGCTCAAGACCTTGCTAGAGAAGGAAAAAGAGAAGAAAAAAAAGAAGAGAGTTGGTGTGGTTCTCATGGGAAGAAGGTTTGAAGGATAAGCCAGACGGACTTTGGAATTCCCCTCGACATCTGATGAAGGGGTAAGAAAGGGAAAAGAAACTGCAGTGTCATCTGATTCTGAGGAATAAGCAGAGAAAGAAGAGGATGAGGACTATTTTGAACAGCAGTACCCTCCGGCCGATGACAAATACAAGAACTTGGAAGAGCGTCTAGCTGCCATGGAGATACAGAGAGTTCCTGGGCTAGACTTTGAGGAGTTAGGATTGGTTTATGGAATTGTAATCCCTCCTAAATTTAAAGTTCCACTATTCGCTAAGTACGATGGGGTATCTTGCCCAAAGATTCACCTACTATCTTATGTCAAGAAAATTCAACCACATTCTTTTGACAAAGACCTGTGGGTCCATTTCTTCCAGGACTGTCTGTCAGGTACGCAGCTGGATTGGTTTTACCAGTTGGAGAGGTCTGGTATGCATAATTGGGAAGACTTAGCGGCCGCATTCTATAAACAGTATCAATATAACGCCGACTTGGCGCCAACCCGTACTCAGCTACAGAGTATGGCTATGGCTACCAACAGGGTTTCAAAGACTACGCCCAAAAGTGGAGGGACCTAGCTGGAAGGGTGCAACCACCTCTATCTGAAAGAGAGCTTGTGGACATGTTCTTTGGGACTCTGTCAGGTCCTTTCTTTAATCACCTGATTGGAAGCTCCTCTGCGGGTTTCACTGAGTTGATTCTAACTGGCGAAAGGGTGGAAGCCGGTATTAGAAGTGGGAAAATTCAGAAAGATGCATCTACCTCTGCTGCTGCAAAGAAGCCCTTCACGGGAAAGAAGGAAGTGTCCGCTGTATATGCCCAGAGAAATCAGGGAAGAATTGAAAGACGACCAACTTTGGGGGCCGTGATGATTCAAAAGTTTGCCTCAGATCAGCCGAGAAACAATCAGCTGAGGAATAACCAGCAAAGGGTGGAAAGGCCTGTAAGGCAATTCACCAAGATAAACATGACTCCTACTCAAGTGCTACCACATCTCTTGAAGTTGAACCTGGCCATGCTAAAGGAGGCCCCTAAAAATCCTAACACTTCATCTCCACACTACCATCCCAACGCCAGATGCGCGTACCACTCAGAAAGTCCGGGGCACGACACCAATAACTGTTGGGCCCTGAAGAACAAGATACAAGATTTGATCGACGCCAAGGAAGTTGAATTTGAAGCTCCTGAAAAGTCAAATGTTATCTCTGCACCAATGCCTAGGCATGGGCATAATGCCAATGCTATGGAAGAAGATCTGTTTGTTTCTACTGTGGATGAACTGTCAACTCCTCTCCTAACCATCAAGTTGAATTTGTTAAAGGCTGGGGTGTTCCCAGGATGTGACCAAGATTTCCATGCTTGCCTGTCCTCCCCATTTGACTGTCCTCTTTTGAAGAAAATAATCCAACAATTGATTGATAACAAGGAAATTTTGTTTGAGAAAGCTACTGTCTCACCCATTCCAGTTCCTGAAGTTTCAATAATAACCATATACGCCAATCCTTCCAGGCTTCCTAAAAAACCCGTTAGGATTACATCTGCTACTGTGACTACTCCTTTGAAGATAACGATGCCAGGGCTAACCCCTTACAAAACTGATAAAATGGTACCATGGAACTATGGTGGAGAAATCTACTACCATGGTGTCAAACAGATTGAACAGACCATTGAAGAAGAAAGCTCTGAGGAAGATAACCCCGACATCAGTAACATTGCTGGAACAAGCAAAATTACTCGTAGTGGGAGAATCTTTTCTCCAGAGATTGCTCCTCCAACAACAATCTTTGGACCCGCGGCCATCCCAAAGATTATACCTAAACCAGTAACTGTACCTGCAAGTGTACCCGCCATCAATGACAATGCAATTCCCATCCCTGTTTCCGATGCTGAGAAAAAAGGAAAGAATGTTCAAGAGGAACCTGTCTTGACGAAGGCTCAGTCATTAGTCATTCCTGAAACATCCCAGAAAGAGGTGTAAGAGATTCTGAGGATTATTAAGAAAAGTGATTACAATGTTGTTGAACAACTGGGGCAGACCCCCTCCAAAATATCTATGTTAGCCCTGTTGTTGTGCTCTGAGGCACATGCTAAAGCTTTGATCAAGTTTTTGAATACGTCCCACGTGCCACAAGAAACCTCCACTGATCAATTCCAGGAATGTGTGGCCAGCTTAACAGCTGACAACGGTCTGGGATTCTCTGATGCAGACTTGACCTCCAAAGGGAGAAAACATAATGACGCACTACATGTCTCGGTGGAGTGTAGGGGAACCACCCTAGCTCATGTTTTGGTTGATACTGGGTCGTCTTTAAATGTCTTGCCGAAGAAAGCCTTAGATAGACTGGATTGTGAAGGTGTAACCCTGAAACCTAGCAACATCATTGTCAGAGCCTTTGATGGTTCTAAGAGGATGGTCCATGGAGAAGTGGACATCCCGATCAAGGTGGGTACCCAGACGTTCAATTCGACATTCTACGTGATGGACATCCGTCCTTCCTACTCTTTCCTGTTGGGAAGACCTTGGATCCACCATGCTGGGGCTGTCACTTCTACTATGCATCAAAAACTCAAGTACCCTGTCCAGGGGAAAATTATAATTGTTCATGGCAAAGAGGAATACATGATCAGTCATCTAAATTCATTCCGTTATGTGGAGTTAGATGGCGAATTCATAGAGACCCCTTTCCAACACTTTGAAGAAGTCTCTGAAGAGATAGTCGCAACCAAGACAGTGTCCTCAACTCCTGTGATCACAAGACCTCCGCCTCGGATGTCTTCTTTAAAGGATGCTAGAGCAGTGGTGGAAGAAGGAGGATCCACTATCTGGGGGAAGCTTCCGGACTTTCCTTTCAAATCAGACAAATCTGGCTTGGGATTTACTTTGACTGGTCAGAAGGCCGTGCGCCGCTCCCGTGCCGGAGGGCCACCTATGAAGATCAGCCACCGAGGGGTTAATGCACTAGAGGGCAGTGAAGAAGAGGGCAACTTGGAAGACTGGATTTTCCCTACTGTTGGCAGAGGACTGTGCAACTGGGAAGCAAAAGACTTTATTCCGATTACTTTCATAAATCAGTAATTTATCTTTTCCATTTATGTTGGACTGTAATAATTCACAAACAATTCGTACTTTTTCAACCTTGTGTCTTACCCGAGGCACATAGGTCCATTTGTAAGGGTTCTTATTTAATTTCATATGTCATTTTAATGAATCATGGACGCTTTTCATATTTAAACCTTTTTGCTCATTGTCTTTCTTTTACATTTTGTTGTTTTAAGATGGCTATGCCCTTACACACACCCACACTCACAAATGCAGGTACCCTTCCATTCTGAATACGAAGGTGAGGAAGATTGTGAGGTGCCAGGGGAATTGGCCATACTTCTACAGCAAGAGGAAAGAGCAATTCAGCCTCATGAGGAACAGTTGGATACGATCAACTTGGGAACTGAGGATGACAAAAAGGAAATAAAGATAGGTGCCAATCTAGAGCCGAGTGTCAAGGAGCGCCTAATTCAGCTACTACATGATTATGTTGAGATCTTTTCCTGGTCATACAAAGACATGCCGGGACTCGATACAGACATTATGGTACACCGTCTCCCCACAAGAGAAGATTGTCCACCAGTGAAACAAAAGGTCCGCCGCACGAGACCTGACATGTCTGAGAAGATCAAAGCAGAAGTTATGGAGCAGTTCAATGCTGGCTTTCTGGCTGTTACTTCCTATCCAAAATGGGTTGCTAACATTGTGCCCGTGCCTAAGAAGGACGGAAAAGTCAGAATGTGCGTGGATTACAGAGATTTAAACAGGGCCAGCCCTAAAGATGACTTTCCACTTCCGCACATTGACATTTTGGTTGACAACACAACTCAGCACAAAGTATTTTCTTTCATGGACGGATTCTCAGGCTATAACATGATCAAAATGGCACCTGAGGACATGGAGAAAACTACTTTTGTCACACAGTGGGGTATGTTCTGCTACAAAGTGATGCCATTCGGACTAAAGAATGCCGGGGCAACCTATCAACACGCCATGGTAGCTTTGTTTCATGATATGATACATCATGAGATAGAGGTCTACGTTGATGACATGATAGCCCGATCACAAACTGAAGAAGAACACCTTGACCACTTGCAAAAGCTGTTTGTTAGATTGAAGGAGTACAAGCTAAGATTGAACCCAAACAAGTGCACATTCGGAGTCCGATCTGGTAAACTCTTGGGTTTCATTGTCAGCAACAAAGTCATCGAGGTTGATCCTGCCAAAGTCAAAGCTATACAAGAAATTCCTGCTCCTCGCACTGAGAAGGAGGTCAGAGGTTTCTTGGGATGCCTAAACTACATTGCAAGGTTCATTTCTCACCTAACATCTACCTGTGAACCAATCTTCAAGCTATTGAAGAAAGATCAGGTAATTAAATGGAATGATGATTGTCAAATTGCTTTCGATAAAATCAAGGAGTATTTGCTAGAACCTTCTATCTTGATGCCACCCGTTGAAGGAAGGCCGCTAATCACGTATCTGACCGTCCTAGAGAATTCAATGGGGTGCGTACTGGGCCAACATGACGAGTCTGGCCGAAAAGAGCATGCCATTTATTACCTTAGCAAAAAGTTTACCGACTGTGAGACCCGATACTCACTGCTCGAGAAAACTTGTTGCGCTTTAGTATGGGCTGCTCGCCAGCTAAGGCAATATATGTTGACTCATACCACTTTGCTGATATCTAAGATGGATCCGATCAAGTACATATTTGAGAAGCCTGCTCTATCTGGAAGAATAGCTAGATGGCAGATGATCCTAACGGAATATGATATACAGTACATGACCCAAAAAGCTATAAATGGGAGTGTGTTAGCCGATCATCTGGCCCATCAAGCTGTCAAAGATTACCAATCCATGAGGTTTGACTTCCCTGACGAAGACATCGTGACATTGGGCAACGTTAAAGATTTCAGACCATATGACGGACCTGAACAAGGATCCCGATGGACCCTGTACTTTGATGGGGCCTCCAATGCACTTGGTAACGGTATCGGCGTGGTACTCATCTCCCCAGAAGGTTGCCATACACCTTTCACTGCTAGACTTTGCTTCAGCTCTACGAACAACATGGCAGAATATGAAGCTTGCATCTTTGGACTCAAGGCTGCCATAGACTTGGGAATCAAATCTTTGATTGTGTTTGGGGACTCAGCTTTGGTCATCAGTCAGATCAAAGGAGAGTGGGATACTAAACATCCAAACCTCATCCCTTACAAAGAACATGTCTTGACATTGTTACCACATTTCGAGCAGATTACCTTCGAGCACTTCCCGCGAGAAGAAAATCAGCTAGCAGATGCTCTAGCTACAATGTCATCCATGTTTAAACTTAACTGGGATAAAGAGGCTCCCCAAATCACCATTGAATGGATGGACGAACCTGCACGTTGTCACGAGATTAATACCGAAGAAGTAGTAGACCATTTGTGGTTTCATGAAGTCAAAAGGTATCTCGAGGCTCAAAAATACCCTGAAGGAGCTTCAGTCAATGACAAAAAGTTTTTAAGGAGATTCTCGACAAAGTTCTTCCTAAGCAATGGCATCCTATACAAGCGCAATCATGATTCTGTTCTGCTCCGTTGTATGGACAAAGCTGAAGCTGAAAGAATTATGGCTGAATTGCATGAAGGTACCTTCGGCACTCACTCTAGCCGGCATACGATGGCTAAAAAGATTCTACGGGCAGGCTATTACTGGTCTACTATGGAATTTGACTGCTATCAACATTCCCGAACATGCCATAAATGTCAAATCTATGCCGACAAGGTCCACGTGCCTCCAGTTCCTCTGAATGTCTTAACAGCTCCTTGGCCATTCGCTATGTGGGGAATCGACATGATTGGAGAGATTAAGCCTACAGCATCCAATGGACACCGCTTCATTTTGGTGGCCATTGACTATTTCACCAAGTGGATCGAAGCAGCTTCTTTCGCGTCCGTTACTAAGAATGTGGTTTCCCGTTTCATCAAGCAGAACCTTATCTGTTGGTACGGTATCCCCGAAAGGATCATCACTGATAACGGTACAAACCTTAACAATACTATGATCACTGCCTTGTGCGAACAGTTCAAGATTCAACATCATAATTCATCTCCCTACCGGCCAAAGATGAACGGTGTTGTCGAAACTGCGAACAAAAATATCAAGAAGATCATACAAAAGATGACAGTCACCTACAAGGACTAGCATGAGAAGTTACCATTTTCTCTTCACGGGTACCGTACCACGGCACACATATCAACTGGGGCAACACCCTATTCCTTGGTATATGGCATGGAAGCTGTTTTACCTATCGAGGTTCAGATTCCCTCCTTGAGAATCATGAAAGATGCTTGTTTGAGTGAAGACGATTGGATTTAGACCCGGATTGATCAGTTGAACTTAATTGACGAGAAAAGACGTACTGCTGTTTGTCATGGTCAGACGTATCAAAAACGAATGATCAAGGCTTTCAACAAGAAAGTCAGACGCCAGGTATATCAAGTCGGGGATCTGGTAATCAAGCGCATCATCTTGCCGCAAAGTGATCCCAGGGGCAAATGGACTCCTACCTATGAAGGACCATTTATGATCAAAAACATCTTTTCTGGTGGGGCAATGATCTTAACCACCATGGACGGCGACGACCTGCCGCACCCTGCAAACGTAGACATAGTCAAAAGATACTACGCATAAATGACCCGCTAGGTTGACACACCTAGGCAAAAAAATGGCATCCCGGTGAATCGAAAACCCGAAAGGGCGGTTCAGGCAAAAGTTAGGGATAAACACAAAAAATTTGTACACCCGGCAAGTTGAAAACCCGAAAGGGCGACTTGGGCAAAAAAGGGTTTCCCGATGGACTGAAAACCCAAAAGGGCGGTCCAGGCAAAAGTTAGGGAATTAAAGCGTATGACTATGTCTCGTCGGATCACTTAAAGGACAATCTCTTCACTGACAAGCTCTGAACTTCTGATCAATCCAATCATCTTCGGACAAAGCAACAGATGGACAAGATATTCGGAGATACGAAGGCTATAGCGGAATGGGAACCCCATGGGATTTTTACACACATAGCTATATTTCTTTGTATAAATTTTTCTTACTTTTATGACATCATCCTCTTACTAGGATGTCTGTCTCCTTTGTACAAAACACTTACTCAAAGTTAATACAAAGATATCTCTTTCAAAGTACAAAAACTATTTGTCTTCTTTTCTTTTAACAGTTGTGTTTTTATTTGCAGAAGCGTCCAATGATTCATTGATGAACATATGCATTTGAACATAAATACTGTTTACAAATAAACAGGATGGAAAAGAATGATTACTGACAGACTGAAAGGATAGGAAAATGTCTTAAGGCTATTCCAGGAGCAATTCCTACAGTACATCATCCAGATCCCCAGTGGAGCTAAAAACCTTGACATACATATCCCCAGCGGAGTTATAATTTCAAATCCTTAATTCCCACCAGAGTTAAAACTTCAAACTCCCAATCCCCGGCGGAACAAAAGCTTTGAGTTACAAATTCCCAGCGGAGCTGAAACCTTCATCCCCAGTCGAGTCAAGACTTCTAATCCCCAGTGGAAACCATCCAATTCCCAGCAAGTTATCTTGAAGCCTGGAAATCAACCATATAACAGTTAACTTTTGTCTCTCCCCAACCTGGGATTTTCTCCAGTAAGAGTGACAGACGACCGAAAACTCCTGAACTTACTCTCCATCAGTAAGCCTTCTTCCCCATAGAGTTTTTACTCCCCAACAGAATGAAGATTCTCATTCTTGATTCCCCAGCAAGTTATCTTGAAGCCTGGAAATCAACCAGATAATAGTTAACTTTTGTCTCTCCCTAACCTAGGATAACTTCCCAGTAAAGTGGAAGACGACCGAAAACTCCTGAACTTACTCTCCAGCAGTAAGCCTTCTTCCCCACAGAGTTTTTACTCCCCAACAGAATGAAGATTCTCATTCTTGATTCTCCAGCAAGTTATCTTGAAGCCTGGAAATCAACCAGATAACAGATAACTTTTGTCTCTCCCCAACCTAGGATAACTTCCCAGTAAAGTGGCAGACGACCGAAAACTCCTGAACTTACTCTCCAACAGTAAGCCTTCTTCCCCCACAGAGTTTTTACTCCCTAATAGAATGAAGATTCTCATTCTTGATTCCCCAGCAAGTTATCTTGAAGCCTGGAAATCAACCAGATAACAGTTAACTTTTGTCTCTCCCCAACCTAGGATAACTTCCCAATAAAGTGGCAGACGACCAAAAACTCCTGAACTTACTCTCCAGCAGTAAGCCTTCTTCCCCATAGAGTTTTTACTCCCCAACAGAATGAAGATTCTCATTCTTGATTCCCCAGTGAATTTTCCAGAGTCTTCATTACTCCCCAGTGAAGTCACCAAAGTCTTCATTACTCCCCAATGGAATGAAGATTCTCATTCTTAGTTTCCCGCAGAATCATCAGAGTTTTCCCTATTCCCCAGCCGAGTAAGGATTCCCTTTGTGTAACCCCCTAGTAGAAGTCATCAAAGTTCTCTGGATTCCCTAAGCAGATTTCTCAAGCAGTATGGCATTGTTCACAACAGAATTTTTGTCAATACTCCAACTTCAAGACATGAAGGATTCTCACATCCCCGCAGAAGTTGTCAATCTCCAACAGTCACCCAAGATTTTCTCATCCTCAACAATCAAAGATTTTGAATCTCCAGCAGGGTCAAGGATCTATTTTCCCCGGCAGCAGTCAAGGATTTTATTATCCCCAGTCGTCAAGGATTTATTTTCCTCAGAAAGACAGCAACTCAGCTTACATGCGCATACATTACATTCATATATCATAAACATTGATAAAGCACATTTATTGCATCATACCTTTATGTTATACCCCAAAATTTTCCCTCTCATTTTATCAAGATTTCCCCTCACAAGGCTCTTTGGATTCCAGACAGGATTAGGGTTTGCTCAGCTCAAGACATCTCCTTGCACTATTGACCTGAAATTAGGGTTTGAGTTTGCACAGGGATTTTTGGACTTCCAATGCTTCAGGTGACTTTCATACTTCATGTTGGACTTATAAGATTGCCCATACCAAGTTTCAAGCCTTGAATCAAATTTTTGCCCAGTCAATTGGACAGTTGACCTAAAAATCAACTGTATTGGGGAAAAAGTCAATTGTGGCCAATTTACAGAGAAACCTCATAATTTTTTATCCACAACAACATTATATACTCATATGAACCATTTGATCAAGTTTGTACCAAAACTCCTCAAGAAATTTGATCAGATCATCAAAAGGGCAAAATGGTCATTTTTAGGGTTTTGACAGTAGAAGGGCAATTTCTGATTTTTAACCTAGCCAATGGCAAATTGGGTTAAAGCATGGTTTCAAGGACTCAATGGCATCATCTTGACCTAATCACAAGGTTCAAAAGATCTCAATTGCATTGGATTGATAGATGAATTTTCCAGTCAACTGATCAAAAATCAACTGTACACTAAAAAGTCAAACTTTGACTTTTTGGTCAAAATCAAGTGCCAAGGGTCATTTTTCATCAAGATGTGTCAAAACATGAAACTTGTTCACCAAGAAACCTAATTTTGAAAATTAGGGTTTAAAATGGAAAATTTTCATAACTTAGAATTTTTCTAAGTTATGAAAATTTCTTTTTTTTCCCCAACTTTTCCAAACTTTTTAACCATGATGCAATTGGATTCAAAGAAAACTTCAAACATGAAAGTTGTAGTCCTCCACAAAATCTACAACTTTTATTCACAAAGTTTTCCTAAAAGATGCTTGGATCTCAAGTTATGATTTTGTGAATAAGGGTCCATGAAACTTTTAACTTAGTGAAATTTTTGCCCTAGTTTAGGCAGGATTTTGACCTATCTTCATGACAACTTTTCACCTAGTTCCAAGTGGAATCTCAAAATTAATTTAAAAAATGGATTGTAGAGAATGGTTACAAGCTTTCCAAAATGTCCAAGAACTCTTTAAGATCATTTGTGGTTAGGGAGAATCGAAAGTTTGAAAATGGCAAATTGTCACTTCTGGCCAAGGCATTTTGCACCATGTTACAACTTGCAAATCAGTTTGGATCATGCTTGTACTTGTTTTACAGGTCTTAATCCTTTCCACACTCCTTAATTAAATGAAAATACATTGGGCAAAGGCATTGTTCTGAGTTATGGAGCATTACACAAAGAGTTAATCCAAAAATGGCAAAAAGGCAGCATTGCTACTTTGATAAAGCATGTTTTATGTCATTTTGTTTATCTTGAGCATTGAACCCAATCTCTTGCAGCAAACAAAGTCCATGAATATCAGGCAATTGGTACCAACTATGTGCAGACCTGGAGCTAGCCTGTACAGGCTTTGGCTTTGTCAACTCAACCTTTTCTTCAAAAACAAGAAACCTTGCAAAAGTTCAACAACTCTTCCATCTGATAAGAACAAAGTTTGGTATCATTTCAAACAAGTTTTACATATTGTCTAAGGCCAGAAACACGAGCTCATAGCATCTAAAACACCCAAATACACCAAAAACTCCATTTCTTCCCAAAACAGGGCAAGCTCTGCAGAACCCAAGCCAAAACCAAATCCACTCGTGCGTTTTGCCTTGAATCATTTCAAACACATTCTAAACATCACACCTGAACTATCCAAGCACCTGTCCAGCAACTGTAACTCCATTTTCAAACTTCACCATTTCCATTTTAAAGCTTTGTATGTTGAGTTCTATAGGGACATTCAGGCCATTTCAAAGCAAGCTAAGCATTGGGAAAGGTTAAGGGAACATCAAGCAAGCTCAAAAGTCCTTCAGGCCTCATTCAAAGTTGCTACATTGCCATATTCGAACTTGACTGAAACAGGTATTTGTCAACTTTCTATCTCCTTATTTAGACATCATTAGGCTTAGGTTTGTGAAGCAAAAATGTAACACTTAATGTCCTTGAACTGTACATATGCATAGCTTGTATTTATATTAACTGAGCTAGGAGAATTTAGATGTTGAAGTTGCTGAAAAACCTAGGTTAGAATTTAGAGCCAAGAAAATTCTCTCTGGTCTTTGAGAGTTAGATCAAGTTTTTTATATCATTGGAACCGTGGTTTAAAGCTCTATAATTTTCATGTTGTGAGTTTTTGATTTCATGCAAAGAATGGAGAGAACAGATTTGAGTTGTAGGGTGCGCGCGCGTTTGACAAGAGAACAAGGATGAAGTGATATTGGGCTGGGCCTGATTTGTTCTGCTTTTGACACCCCCCTGCTTACTTTTTGCACCCCTTTGGCCCATTTATTATATTTTGTATTATTTTTCATTTCTTTTGTGATTTCTGACTTTATTATTTTTTTCTAAAATATTAAAAATCACCAAAAATATTTTCTTAATTTTTACATTTTTATTTTATTATTTTTATTATTTTTTATGACAAAAAATAGTTTATTAGGTTAAATACTTTTATTTTTCTAAATAAAATTTGTAAATAATACAAAAATATTATATATTTTTATTTTTATCATTTGTACACTTAAAATAATATTTTCTCACATATTTTATTTTTTAAAATTTTTATATATATTTATTTATTTTCTTGTACATAATTGAAATAAGTAAATAATATAGAATATATTTTCTTAAAACAAAAATTAGGGTTTCTTTACCCTTTCCAAAAATAATCATAATATTTTTCTTATTTTGAGACATAAATAAATTCATTTTTACATATATAGAAATTAATACAAAAACATTTGTGCATATTTATATTTTATTTGTACATTTAAATTTTTGTCCATTTATTTATTTGTAAATTAATTTCAATATGGTTGTAATAGTTTTAGGGTTTTATTTTGTGCAAATACCCCCCTATTCAAACTTGTACCCCCTCCCCATAATAATGTTGTAATAGTCTTAGGTTTACTTTTACGCATTTATTGCTTTTATATGCATGATAGTAAAATTAGGATTTGTATGCAAAAGACCAAAAATCAAAACAAATAGCATGACTAAACACTAGACAAAAATGCATGAAAAATGACAACACAATGCACACAAGCATCTCTAGGGTTTCACCCACTTGTTGCCTTAAAAAACATGGCCATGGTATGCATGCTAGGTATCTTGGCAAAACAAATCAAAACAAAAAGATCATAGTCCCTCGATGACGTTATCAAAATATTGCCTTAAAACAAATGATCTTAGTCCCTTAAACTTGCTAAGATACTTGGTACCATTGCTATCATGGTCATACGATGACCCACACCTGTCCCGTTTAACATCCAAAGATATGGTTGTTTACCAAATGCAATGGTAAAACAACAATGTCAAAGGGTTAAAAATGTGTAGGAAAGATATTTGAGTAGGGTAGACAACTCCTACTTACTTGATCAAATTTGTAAACCATCCTTGCTATTTTCAAACTATCACACAACAATTTCAAAACATTTCCCAACAAACTTTCAAACATTGAAACATTTTTCAAAAGACAAACACCTTTGTATACATTAAAGCAAGAATCATTACAAAGGTTGCCCAAACAGAGGCCTCTTTTCAAAATACTTTTAAAACCACACACAAAAGCACCATTTCAAACAATTGAAAAGCAAAAGCAAGTGATCTAAAATAAGTAACTAAGAGCCCATGGAAAACCATGGATGAAAAGGGTGTTAGCACCTTCCCTTTTCATAACCTACCCCCCGAACCCAAAAACAATCTCAAAGGTATTTCCTGTTCTTTTTTACCTTTCCTTTTGGATAAAATAAAAGTCGGTGGCGACTCTTGCTAAGCCGCAATATTTGCAAACACAAACACAAAACCTCAAGTCAGTTCTCCCACTGCATCACAGAACTGGAGACTCTGTTGGGGATAGTATAAAAGTGGGGTTACCTTAGGGTTTTAGATCACCTTTACATGCTTATCTTGCTTGACTTGTATTCTTTACACTTTGGTTCTATTGTTTGGGTTTGACTCCTCCACCCTGATTTGGGAAACATTTATAGGTAAATAGCAATACATTGTGGAAACTGTGCGGGGTATACCGACATGGTTGAAGCAATAGCTATATTAGTGCGACATATTTGTGGGTACCGGTAGCATTTGAGTTAATCAAAGAGAATACGGGGCCGTTGAGTGATGTCATGAAGCACTAATGGACTTTTAGAACCTTTACTTGACCAACTTGGCCTTTTTAGGGGTAGTGAGATGATCGGCTTTGGTGCAGTCCGAAGTTGGTAGATACTCGATACTACACTCATTGAGGGTTGTTTTCTTGGAATATTTCGGTCGCCAGTAAAGTGGCTAAACTGAAACAATGAACACAGAAAATAATCCAGTGATATTGAGCTCCTTAGAACCCGGTTACTATTTCTAGGACAGGTTGAGCCAACTAAACTTCAAGAGGGTACTTACCTATGAAACCCCATGCAAGCCTGAAACTAGGATCTTGTGTGATTTTCTTGTAAATACTTGTGCATAACATCATGGACATTATGAAGCATCATATGCATCCACTAACCATTTCAAGGATTTGGATCTTCATCTTTGTTCCTATTTTGTAGGTAATGGATTCACTTTGCAGGAAAACAATCCAAGTCAACATTGTGAGAATTCCTCCTCAACTAAAGGAGCTAACTTCAAGGATTCTTGAGAATTCTCCATTCACCGAGAGGCATGGTCGTCTTCTCAAATTAGTCAACACCAACACTGAGGAGGATATGGTGAAAGTTCTCTTCCAGTTCTTTGACTCCCTACACCACTACTTCACATTTCCTAATTACCAATTGGTGCCTACTTTGGAGGAATTTTCTAAACTCCTGAGGATTCCTATTCTCCATCAACTACCCTATAACGGTACGGAAAGAGATCCAAAGCCTGAAGATGTTGCTCAAGCCCCTGCACTTGCAACCATCAGTTATCACAAGTCATTGGGAAACCATAAGTGGTGTCAAAGGTTTCTTGTCAAAGTTTTTGTTTGAGAAAGCTCAAGAATGCTGGAATTCTCTAGACCTGCAAGCTTTTGAGGAGGTTGTAGCTCTTCTCGTCTATGGGTTGGTCTTGTTCCAAAACCCTGACCAGCTTATAGATGTCAATGCTGTCAAAATTTTCATGGCTCGTAACCCGTTGCCTACATTGCTTTGGGATATCCTCCACTCTTTTCACACTCGAACAATGAGGAAAAGAGGTGTTCTCTTGTGATGTACTCCTCTACTGGCAAGATGGTTTATTTCTCATCTTCCCCAATCAATCTTGAAGAATGAGCAAGGCTTGAGGTGGTCACAACGGTTGATGACCCTTACACATTCAGATATCTATTGGTGTTCTTGATCAAAAGATAATGTCATCATCATTGACTGTTGTGGGGAATTCCATAATGTCCCACTACTTGGCATTAGGGGAGGCATTACCTATAACCCTTTCTTGGCTCTGAGACAGTTTGGGTATGCCTGAAGGGATGGCCCACATGACATGTTGATTCCAGACTTGGTTTTTGACTTCGACAACGACGATCAAGGACTTCGACAAAGGTTCATCCAAGCTTGGAGAATGCCCAACAAGGTGGACAGTAAGACCTTGGGACACAAGAATTCCATCCCCCTTGAGCCTTACCTTAAGTGGGTATGAACCCGTGCCCAAAGTCTTATGATGCCTTACCCCTACATTCTACCTATGATTATAGAGCCTGTTATGGAAGGAGAGGTTCTATACACCCTCCTACATCCTGACATGCCAACATCGCTAGAAGATTTTCAAAGGAGTTGGATACAGCTCAAGGGAGAGCGCGATACTTTTGAAGCCCAATTCTACGCAAGCGAGAAGAAGGTTTTGGAACTTACTCGTCAACTTCACGAAGAGCAGACTCTCAACACCTACATTGCACCAAAAAGGATGTGCAACGTCTTTTTACATTAGAATTTTGTATTATTTTTCCCATGGGGCATTGATGTACTAACAAATTCTATCTTATTAATATGACGTGTGTTCTTTTTTGTTTACAACAAATTTGAATTTTCTGAATCCTTGAATGCATTACATGAATACATGTCATACATCATATGCATAAACAGGTCTTCACACCAGGTTTCCTTATCTCTCTGCTGTTTATTTCAGCAAGATGGATATTGAGCAGACGGTCAAAGACTTGCAAGCGTAGAATTCACAGTTCCAACAGCTAATCATGACCTTGGCTAAGGGTCAGGAGGAGCTCAAGACTCTACTGGAAATGGAAAAGGAGAAAAAGTAAAAGAAGAGAGTTGATGTGGCTACCTTGGGCAGAAGATTTGAAGGTCAAGCCAGAAGAGTCCTGGATTTCCCCTCAACATCGGATGAAGGGGTGGGAAAAGGAAAGGGAGTTGTGGTACCATCTGAGTCTGAGGAAGAAGAAGAAGAGGAGGATAAAGACTATTCTGAACAGTAGTACCCTCCTGCAGATGACAAATACAAGAACTTGGAAGAGCGTCTAGCTGCCATGGAGATACAAAGAGTGCCTGGGCTGGATTTCGAAGAGTTAGGGTTGGTTTCTGGGATTGTGATCCCTCCTAAATTCAAAGTACCTCTGTTTTCTAAGTACGATGGGTTGTCTTGTCCCAAGATGCACCTACGATCTTATGTCAGGAAAATCCAACCACATTCTTCTGACAAAGACCTGTGGGTTCATTTCTTCCAAGACAGTTTATCGGGGACGCGGCTGGATTGGTTTTACCAGTTAGAGAGGTATGATGTGCATAATTGGGAGGATTTGGCAGCCGCCTTCTATAGACAGTATCAAATAATGCGAACTTAGCACCAACCCGTACTAAATTACAGAGTATGGGCATGGTCTCAAATGAAGGTTTCAAAGAGTATGCCCAGAAATGGAGATATTTGGCTGGAAGGGTGCAGCCACCTTTATCTGAAAGAGAGCTTGTTGATATGTTCTTGGGGACTCTGTCAGGTCCTTTCTTTAATCACCTGATAGGAAGTTCGTCTGTAGGGTTCACCGAGTTGATTCTGACTGGTGAGAGAGTTAAAGCCGGAATCAAAAGCGGGAAAATTCAAAAGGATGCATCTGCTTCCGCTTCCATCAAAAAGACTTTTCCAGCAAAGAAAGAAGTCTCAGCTATCTACTCCCAAAGAGGTCAAGGAAGAGTTAAGCGTCGGCCAGCGGTGGGGGCCGTAATGATTCAGAAGTCTGCAGCTGATCATCCTAGAAATAATCAACCCAGAACCAACCAAGCAAGGGTAGAAAGGCCTATAGGGTAATTCACCCAGATAAACATGACTCCTGCTCAGGTCCTCCCCCATCTCTTGAAATTAAACCTTGCCAGTCTGAAAGAGGCCCCGAAGAATCCGAATACGAATTCTCCTTACTACCATGCGAATGCCAAGTGTGCTTATCATTCAGACAGCCTGGGGCACGACACCAACCATTGTTGGGCCCTCAAGAATAAGATTCAGGATTTAATAGATGCTAAAGAAGTTGAATTCGACACCCCTGAAAAGCTGAATGTGATCTCTGCTCCAATGCCAAAGCATGGCCACCATGCCCATGTTGTTGAAGAAGACCTTTTTGTTGCTACTGTTGATGATTTGATGACTCCGCTACCGATAATCAAGTTGAATTTGCTGAAGGCTGGAATTTTCCCAGGCTGTGAAGAAGATTGTTGCCTTTGTTCATCCATACCAACCGACTGTCCGTTATTGAAGTTAGGCATCCAACGCCTAATAGATAATCAAGAAATCCTTTTTGAGAAGACTCATGTTACACCGACTCTTGTCAATGATGTTTCGATAATTACCATATCCTCCAATCTTTCCAAGGTCTCCAAAAGACCTGTTAAGATTACATCTGATCCGAAGATTGCACCTTTAAAGATAACCATGTCGGGGCCCATCCCGTACAAGTCCAACAAATCAATACCGTGGAACTATGGGGGAGAGATCTTTTACCATGGTGTTCAACAAATTGAATCAACTTAAGAGAGTTCTGATGAAGAGACTTCCGACATTGGAAACATTGCTGGAATGAGTAAAATCACCCGCAGTGGAAGAATTTTCTCTCCGTAGATTGCACCTCCAAAGGCAATCTTCGGACCCTCAGCTGCTCCTAAGGTTACTCCTGTACCAGTAAACATATCTGCGAGAACTCCAGTTATTGAAGAACTTGTAACTCCTGTGGTTGTCCCCTCTGCTACTGCTGATGATAGAGGGAAAGGGATCCAAGAAGAGCCCGTCAGGACGAGGGCTCAGCCGTTGATCATCCCTAAAACCACTCAGAAAGAAATGGAAGAGATTTTGAAAATAATCAAGAAAAGCGATTATGATGTTGTGGAACAACTAGGGAAAACCCCCTTAAAGATCTCTATGTTGGCCTTGCTGCTTTGTTCAAAAGCTCATGCTAAAGCTTTGATCAGATTCTTGAAGACGGCCCATGTGCCACAGGAAACCTTCGCGGATCAGTTCCAGGAATGTGTAGTTAGCCTAACAGCTGACAACGGTCTAGGATTCTCCGATGCCGATTTAACATCAAAAGGGAGAAAACATAATGACGCTTTGCATGTCTCGGTGGAATGTAGAGGGACTACTCTAGCACACGTTCTGGTAGACACTGGCTCTTGGTTGAATGTCTTGCCGAAGAAGGCCTTGGATAGGTTGGATTGTGAAGGCCTAACCTTGAAACCCAGCAACATCATTGTCAGAGCCTTTGATGGTTCCAAAAGGATGGTCCACGGGGAGGTGGACATCCCAATTAAGGTAGGAACTGAATTCTTCAACTCCACATTCTATGTGATGGACATTCGTCCTTCCTACTCTTGCTTGTTAGGAAGACCTTGGATTCACCATGCTGGAGTCGTTACTTCCACTCTGCATCAAAAGCTCAAGTACCCTGTCCAGGGGAAAATTATAATTGTTCATGGCGAAGAGGAATACATGATAAGCCATCTAAATTCTTTCCGCTATGTGGAATTGGATGGTGAATTCATCGAAACCCCCTTTCAGCATTTTGAAGAGGTAGCTCAAGAGATTGCAGCAACCAAGACGGTGGCTTTTGTACCCATGATTACCCGACCTCCGCCTCGGATGTCGTCTCTCAAAGATGTAAAGGTTGTGATTGAAGAAGGAGGAAGCACAATCTAGGGGCAGCTTCCCGACTTTCCTTTCAAGGAAAACAAATTCGGCTTGGGTTTCACTTCGGCTAGTCAGAAGGTTGTGCATCGCTCCCGGGCTGGAGGGCCACCAGTGAAGATCACCCATCATGGAGTCAATGCTTTGGAGGATGGTGAGGAGGAGAGCAACTTGGAAGACTAGATTTTCCCTACTGTGGAGGGAGGACTGTGCAATTAGGAAGCAAAAGACTTTGTTCCCATTAATTTCATGAATCAGTAATTTATATTTCAAACATTTCTGTTGGTTTGTAATAATTCCCAGACAATTTGTACACTTTTAACCTTGTGCCTTACCCGAGGCACATAGGTCCATTTGTAAGGGTTTGATTTTTCATCTTCATATGCCATTTTAATGAATCGTGGACATTTTCACATATAAACTTTTGTGTTCATTGTCTTTCTTTTTACATTTTATTTGTTTAAAGGTGGCTATCCATTACACACACCCACACTTACAAATGCAGGTACCCTTCCATTCCGGATTCCATGGGTAACAATTCTGCTATGGCCTTCAGTGACTCTGAAGATCTGGTCTACCATACCGAATACAAAGGTGATGAAGACTGTGAAGTGCCGGGAGAATTGGCTAGACTGCTACAACAGGAAGAAAGGGCTATTCTACCTCATGAGGAGGTGTTAGAGACAATCAACTTGGGTACTGAGAAAGACAGAAAAGAAGTTAGAGTGGGTGCCAACCTAGAGCCAAGTGTCAAAGAGCGCTTAATTCAGTTGTTACATGAATATGTTGAGATCTTCGCCTGGTCCTATGAAGACATGTCGGGACTTGACACAGACATTGTGGTACACCGTCTCCCCACAAGAGAAGATTGTCCACCAGCTAAACAGAAAGTCCGCCGCATGAGGCCCGACATGTCAAAAAAGATCAAAGTTGAAGTTATGAAGCAGTTCAACGCTGGATTTCTTGCTGTTACTTCCTATTGACAATGGGTTGCTAACATTGTGCCCGTGCCTAAGAAGGAAGGAAAAGTCAGAATGTGCGTGGATTATAGAGACTTAAACAGGGATAGCCCTAAATATGACTTTCCACTATCGCACATTGACATCTTGGTTGACAATACAGCTCAGCACAAGGTATTTTCTTTCATGGACGGATTTTCAGGGTATAACCAGATCAAAATGGCCCCTGAAGACATGGAGAAAACTACTTTCGTTACATAATGGGGTACGTTCTGCTACAAAGTGATTCCATTCGGACTGAAGAATGCCGAGGCAACCTATCAACGCGCCATGGTAGCTTTGTTTCATGACATGATACATCATGAGATAGAAGTCTACGTAGACGACATGATAGCCCATTCACAAACGGAAGAAGAACACCTCGACCATCTACAAAAGCTGTTTGTCAGGTTGAAGGAGTACAAGCTCAGACTGGACCCTAACAAATGCACTTTCGGAGTCAGGTCTGGTAAACTCTTGGGTTTCATTGTCAGCAACAAAGGCATCGAGGTTGATCCTGCCAAAGTCAAAGCTATACAAGAAATGCCTGCTCCTCGCACTGAGAAGGAGGCCAGAGGTTTCTTGGGACGCCTAAACTACATTGCTAGGTTCATTTCTCACCTAACATCTACTTGTGAACCAATCTTCAAGCTGTTGAAGAAAGATCAGGTGGTTAAATGGAATGATGACTGTCAAGTTGCTTTCGATAAAATCAAGGAATATTTGCTAGAACCTCCTATCTTGATGCCTCCCGTCGAAGGAAGACCTCTAATCATGTATCTGACCGTCCTAGAGAATTCAATGGGGGTGCGTATTGGGCCAACATGACGAGTCTGGTCGAAAAGAGCATGCCATTTATTACCTTAGCAAAAAGTTTACCGACTGTGAGATTCGATACTCACTGCTCGAGAAAACTTGTTGCGCTTTGGTATGGGCTGCTCGCCGGCTAAGGCAGTACATGTTGACTCATACCACTTTGCTGATATCTAAGATGGATCCGATCAAGTACATCTTTGAAAAGCCTGCTCTATCTGGAAGAATAGCTAGATGGCAGATGATCCTAACCGAATATGATATACAGTACACGACCCAAAAAGCTATAAAGGGAAGTGTGCTAGCCGATCATCTGGCTCATCAAGCTGTCGAAGATTACCAATCCATGAGGTTCGACTTCCCCGACGAGGATATCATGACATTGGACAATATTGAAGGTTTCAGACCATCTAACAGACCTGAACAAGGATCCTGATGGACCCTGTACTTTGATGGTGCCTCTAATGCACTTGGCAACGGTATTGGTGTTGTACTTATCTCTCCAGAAGGTTGCCATACACCTTTCACTGCCAGACTCTGCTTCAGCTGCACCAACAACATGGCCGAGTATGAAGCTTGCATCTTGGGTCTCAAGGCTGCAATAGACTTGGGAATCAAATCTTTGATTGTATTTGGGGACTCCGCTTTGGTCATCAGTCAGATCAAATGAGAGTGGGATACTAAACATCCAAACCTCATCCCTTACAAAGAACATGTCTTGACATTGTTACCACATTTCGAGCAGATTACCTTCGAGCACTTCCCACGAGAAGAAAATCAGCTAGCGGATGCTCTAGCTATAATGTCATCCATGTTTAAACTTAACTGGGATAATGAGGCTCCCCAAATCACCATTGAACGGATGGACGAACCTTCACTTTGTCACGAGATTAATACCGAAGAAGTAGTGGACCGACCTTGGTTTCATGAAGTCAAAAGGTATCTCGAGGCTCAGGAATATCCTGAAGGAGCTTCAGTCAATGACAAAAAGTTCTTAAGGAGATTCTCGGCAAGGTTCTTCTTGAGCAATGGTATCCTGTACAAGCGCAATCATGATTGCATTATGCTCCATTGTGTGGACAAGGTTGAAGCTGAGAAGATCATGGTTGAACTGCACAATGGTACCTTTGGCACTCACTCTAGCGGACATACGATGGCTAAGAAGATTCTACGGGCAGGCTATTACTGGTCTACCATGGAAGCTGACTGCTATCAACATTCCAGGACTTGTCACAAATGTCAAATCTATGCAGACAAGGTACACATACCTCCAGTTCCTCTCAATGTATTAACATCTCCTTGGCCATTCGCTATGTGGGGAATCGACATGATTGGAGAGATCAAGCCTACAGCATCCAATGGACACCGCTTTATCCTGGTGGCCATTGATTACTTCACCAAGTGGGTCGAAGCAGCTTCCTTCGCATCCATCACAAAGAATGTTGTTTCCCGCTTCATCAAGCAGAACCTTATTTGCCGGTACGGCATCCCCGAAAGGATCATCACTGACAACGGTACAAACCTGAACAATACTATGATCACCGCTTTGTGCGAGCAGTTCCAGATTCAACATCACAATTCATCTCCCTATCGGCCAAAGATGAACAGTGTTGTCGAAGCTGCGAATAAAAATATCAAGAAGATCATTCAAAAGATGACAGTCACCTACAAGGACTGGCACGAGATGTTACCGTTTGCTCTGCACGGGTACCGTACCATGGCACGCACTTCAATTGGGGCAACACCCTATTCTTTGGTATATGGCATGGAAGCTGTTTTACCTATTGAGGTTCAGATTCCCTCCTTGAGAATCATGAAAGATGCTGGTTTAAGTGAAGACGATTAGATTCAAACCCGGCTTGATCAACTTAACTTGATTGATAAAAAGCGACTTATTGCTGTTTGCCATGGTCAGGTGTATCAAAAAGGATGATCAAGGCATTCAACAAGAAAGTCAGGCACCAGGTATATCAAGTCGGAGATCTAGTAATCAAGCGGATCATCTTTCCGCAAAGTGATCCCAGGGGCAAATGGACTCCTACCTACGAAGGACCATTTGTGATCAAAAACATCTTTTCTGGTGGGGCAATGATCTTAACCACCATGGACAGCGACGACCTGCCGCACCCTGCGAACATAGACATAGTTAAAAGATACTACGCATAAATGGCCCGACGAGTTGAAAACCCGAAAGGTCGACTTGGGCAAAAATGGTCATCCTGGTGAATCGAAAACCCGAAAGGGCGGTTCAGGCAAAAATTAGGGATAAATAAAAAAATCTGTACACCCGGAAAGTTGAAAACCCGAAAGGGCGACTTGGGCAAAAAAGGGTTTCCAGGTGGACTGAAAACCCGAAAGGGCGGTCCAGGCAAAAGTTAGGGAATTAAAGCGTATGACTATGTCTCGTCGGATCACTTTAAGGACAATCTCTTCACCAACAAGCTCTGGGCTTCTGATCAATCCAATCATCTTCGAACGAAGCAACAAATGGACAAGATATTCAGAGTTACAAAGGTTATAGCAGAATGGGAACCCCATGGAATTTTCACACATAGCCATCTTTCTTTGTATACATTTTTCTCATTTTTTATGACAACGTTCTCTTACTAGGATGTCTGTCTCCTTTGTACAAAATACTTACACAAAGTTAATACAAAGATACTTCAAAGTGCAGAAAACTATTTGTCTTTTCCTTTTTACACTTGTGTTGTATTTGAAAACGTCCAATGATTTATTAATGAGCATATGCATTTGAATATAATCACTGTTTACAAATAAACGAAATGGGAAAGAACAATTACTGATAGGTTGAAAGTATAGGGAAACGTCTTTAGGCTATTACAAGAGAAATCCCCTGCAGTACATCACCAATATCCCTAGCAAAGCTAAATCCTTGAAATACATATCCCCAGCGGAATTAAATTTCAAAATCCCCGTCAGAGTTAAACCTTCAAACTCCCAATCCACAGCGGAGCAAAAACTTTGAACTACAGACCCTCAGTGGAGATGAAACCTTCTTCCCCTGTCATGTCAAATTTCCAACTACCAATCCACAGCGGAAATCATTCAGTTTTCCCCAGATTCCCCAGCAAGTTGTCTTAAAGTCTGAGAATCAACCAGATAACAGTTAACTTTTATCTTATCCCTAAACTAGGATAATTCCTCAGTAGATTGGCATACAACCCAAACTCCTGATCTCCCAGCAGTATAGATACTCCCCCAGAGTTTTCACTTACTCTCCACCAGAAGCCTTCTTCCCCACAGAGTTTTTACTCCCCAACAGAATGAAGATTCTCATTCTTAACTCCCCAGCATGAAGTCCTCAAGGATTCAAATTCCCCTAGTAGATTGAAGATTCTCATTCTTGATTCCCCAGTGAAGTTGACAGAGTCTTCATTACTCCCCCAGCATGAATTTGTCAGAATTTTTAATCCCCTGCAGATCAAAGATTCTCATTCACCACTCCTCAACAGATTGAAAATTCTCATTCTTAATTCCCCGCAGAAGTCGTCAGAGTCTTCCTTATTCTCCAGCAGATCAAGGTTTTCCTTTGTTTGATCCCCGGTAGAGATCGCCAGAGTTTTCCCTATTCTCCAGCCGAGTAAGGATTCCCATTATTTAACCCCCAGTAGAAGTCTTCAAAGTTCTCTGGGTTCCCCAAGAAGGTTTCTCAAGCAACACTTGGTTTTATTTTCACAACAGAATGATTATCATATTCCAACTCCAAATACTTGAAGGATCCCTATATCCCCAGAAAAGTCGTGAAGGATTATCACATCCCCACAGAAGTTGTCAAGGATTTTTAATCTTCAGCAGCGGTCAAGGATTTATTTTCCCCGGAAGAATTCGAAGATTTTATCATCTCCGACAGTCATCAAGGATTTCTCATCCTCAGCAATCAAAGATTTTGAATCTCCAGCAGCGGTCAAGGATTTACTTTCCCCGGCAGCAGACAAATACTTCATTATCTCCAGCTATCAAGGATTTATTTTCCTCAGCAATACAACGAATCAGCTTACATGCACATACATTACATTCATATATCATAAACATTGATAAAACACATTTATTGCATCATACATGTCATGCAACATAACTCTGTGTTTCAGCTAACATTTTACCCTTTTCAGGATAAGATTAACAGTTATCTTTAACAAATATTCAAAGATTTCAGATACAGTATGGATACACTCCAGATACGGAAGTCATTCTATTACTCATTCAGAATTTTTATTCAGATACGGTATGGATAGACTCCAGATACGGAAGTCATTTTGTTACTCATTCAGAATTCAAGGTCAAGATACAGTACAGATATGCTCCAGACACGGATGCCCTTCTATCACTCATTCAGACTTCAGCAATCGGATACAGATTAGATATGCTCCAAACACGGAAACCATTCTATTTCTCATTCAGATTCAACTATCAATTTCAAGTTCAGATACACTCCAGACACGGAAGTCATTTTGTCGCTTATTCAGATCTCAGTTACAGTTCAGATACACTCCAGACACGGAAGTCATTCTGCTACTCATACAGATCTCAACTTCAGATACATTCCAGATACTCTCCATACACGGTTGCCATTCTGTCACTTATTCAGACTTTATCCCCAGCCCAGAGATGCTCCAGACACGGATGCCCTTCTCTCGCTTATTCAGATTCAGTCTCCAGATACAATACTGATACACTCCAGACACGACAGTCATTCTGTTATTCATTCGGATTCAATCTCCAGTTACAGCTCGGATACGCTCCATACACGGACGCCATTCCATTGCTCATACAGATTCAGTCTCCAAATATAGTTCAGATACGTTCCAAACGCGGACACCATTCTGATACTCATTCTTTTGACTTACAACATGCAGTTCAACAAACATTCTTGATGGCATCTACAAGCCCATCTCTGACAAGATTCTGTCACCTTTCCAAATGGCATCTTTAAGCCCATTCCCTCAAATACATTCCGACGAGTGCAAATTTACGGGCACTCTAGTGTCCAATCATCTTTTACCTTCGAGTCGCAAACAGCAAACTCGCCAATCTGACTCTTCAGGTTCAAGAAGATTGAACAGAGGAAATTGTTATACCCCAAAATTTTACCTCTCATTTTATCAAGATTTCCCCTCACAAGGCTCTTTGGATTCCAGACAGGATTAGGGTTTGCTCAGCTCAAGACATCTCCTTGCACTGTTGACCTGAAATTAGGGTTTGAGTTTGCACAGGGATTTTTGGACTTCCAATGCTTCAGTTTACTTTCATACTTCATGTTGGACTTATAATATTGCCCATACCAAGTTTCAAGCCTTGAATCAAATTTTTGCCCAGTCAATTGGACAATTGACCTAAAAATCAGCTGTATTGGAGAAAAAGTCAATTATGGTCAATTTACAGTCAAACCTCATAACTTTTGATCCACAACAACATTATAGACTCATATGAACCATTTGATCAAGTTTGGACCACAACTCCTCAAGAAATTTGATCAGATCATCAAAAGGGCAAAATGGTCATTTTTAGGGTTTTGACTGTAGAAGGGCAATTTCTGATTTTTAACCTAGCCAATGGCAAATTGGGTTCAATCATGGTTTCAAGGACTCAATGGAATCATCTTGACCTAATCACAAGGTTCAAAAGATCTCAATTGCATTGGATTGATAGATGAATTTTCCAGTCAACTGATCAAAAATCAACTATACACTGAAAAGTCAAACTTTGACTTTTTGGTCAAAATCAAGTGCCAAGGGTCATTTTTCATCAAGATGTGTCAACATATGAAACTTGTTCACCAAGAAACTTAATTTTGAAAATTAGGGTTTAAAATGGAAAATATTCATAACTTAGAATT
Source organism: Vicia faba (assembly GCA_948472305.1). Taxonomy (NCBI): domain Eukaryota; kingdom Viridiplantae; phylum Streptophyta; class Magnoliopsida; order Fabales; family Fabaceae; genus Vicia; species Vicia faba. Next base: position 127,954 of record CATIWC010001452.1, read on the forward strand.
TTTCTAAGTTGTGAAAAATTCTTATTTTTTCCCCAAATTTTCCCAACTTTTTCACCATGATGCAATTGGATTCAAAGAAAACTTCCAAAATTAAAGTTTTATTTCTCCACAAAATCTACAACTTTGATTCACAAAGTTTTCCCAAAAGATGCTTGGATCTCAAGTTATGATTTTGTGAATAAGGGTCCATGAAACTTTTAACTTACTGAAATTTTTGCCCTAATTTAGGCAGGATTTTGACCTATCTTCATGACAACTTTTCACCTAGTTCCAAGTGGAATATCAAAATTCATTTCAAAAATGGATTGTAGAGCATGTTACAAGCTTTCCAAAATGTCCAAGAAATCTCCAAGATCATTTGTGGTTAGGGAGAATCGAAAGTTTGAAAATGGCAAATTATCACTTTTGGCCAAGGCATTTTGCACGATGTTACAACTTGCAAAAAATGTTTGGATCATGCTTGTACTTGTTTTACAGGTCTTAATCCTTTCCACACTCCTTAATTAAATTCAAATACATTGGGCAAAGGCATTGTTCTGAGTTATGGAGCATTACACAAAGAGTTAATCCAAAAATGGCAAAAAGGCAACATTGCTACTTTGATAAAGCATGCTTTATGTCATTTTGTTTATCTTGAGCATTGAACCCAATCTCTTGCAGCAAACAAAGTCCATGAATATCAGGCAATTGGTACCAACTATGTGCAGACCTGGAGCTAGCCTGTACAGGCTTTGGCTTTGTCAACTCAACCTTTTCTTCAAAAACAAGAAACCTTGCAAAAGTTCAACAACTCTTCCATCTGATAAGAACAAAGTTTGGTATCATTTCAAACAAGTTTTACATATTGTCTAAGGCCAGAAACACGAGCTCATAGCATCTAAAACACCAAAATACACCCAAAACTCCATTTCTGCCCAAAACAGGGCAAGCTCTGCAGAACCCAAGCCAAAACCAAATCCACTCGTGCGTTTTACCTTGAATCATTTCAAACACATTCTAAACATCACACATGAACTATCCAAGCACCTGTCCAGCAACTGTAACTCCATTTTCACACTTCACCATTTCCATTTTAAAGCTTTGCAGGTTGAGTTCTATAGGGACATTCAGGCCATTTCAAAGCAAGCTAAGCATTGGGAAAGGCCAAGGGAACATCAAGCAAGCTCAAAAGTCCTTCAGGCCTCATTCAAAGTTGCTACATTGCCATATTCGAACTTGACTGAAACAGGTATTTGTCAACTTTCTATCTCCTTATTTAGACATCATTAGGCTTAGGTTTGTGAAGCAAAAATGTAGCCCTTAATGTCCTTGAACTGTACATATGCATAGCTTGTATTTATATTAACTGAGATAGGAGAATTTAGATGTTGAAGTTGCTGAAAAACCTAGGTTAGAATTTAGGGCCAAGGAAATTCTCTCTAGTCTTTGAGAGTTAGATCAAGTTTTTATATCATTGGAACTGTGGTTTAAAGCTCTATAATTTTCATGTTGTGAGTTTTTGATTTCATGCAAAGAATGGAGAGAACAGATTTGAGTTGCAGGGCGCGCGCGCGTTTGACAAGAGGACAGGGATGAAGTGATATTGGGTTGGGCCTGATTTGTTCTGCTTTTGACACCCCCTGCTTACTTTTTGCACCCCCTTGGCCCATTTATTATATTTTGTATTATTTTTCATTTCTTTTGTGATTTCTGACTTTATTATTTTTTCTAAAATATTAAAAATCACCAAAAATATTTTCTTAATTTTTACATTTTTATTTTATTATTTTTATTATTTTTTTATGACAAAAAATAGTTTATTAGGTTAAATACTTTTATTTTTCTAAATAAAATTTGTAAATAATACAAAAATATTATTTATTTTTATTTTTATCATTTATACACTTAAAATAATATTTTCTCACATATTTTATTTTTTAACATTTTTATATATGTTTTTATTTATTCTCTTGTACATAATTGAAATAAGTAAATAATATAGAATATATTTTCTTAAAACAAAAATTAGGGTTTCTTCACCCTTTCCAAAAATAATCATAATATTTTTCTTATTTTGAGACATAAATAAATTCATTTTTACATACATAAAAATTAATACAAAAACATTTGTGCATATTAATATTTTATTTGTACATTTAAATTATTGTCCATTTATTTATTTGTAAATTAATTTCAATATGGTTGTAATAGTTTTAGGGTTTTATTTTGTGCAAATACCCCCCTATTCAAACTTGTACCCCCTCCCCATAATAATGTTTGTAATAGTCTTAGATTTACTTTTACGCATTTATTACTTTTATATGCATGATAGTAAAATTGGGGTTTGTATGCAAAAGACCAAAAATCAAAACAAATAGCATGACTAAACACAAGACAAAAATGCATGAAAAATGACAACACAATGCACACAAGTATATCTAGGGTTTCACCCACTTGTTGCCTTAAAAAACATGCCCATGGTATGCATGCTAGGTATCTTGGCAAAACAAATCAAAACAAAAAGATCATAGTCCCTCGATGACGCTATCAAAATGTTGCCTTAAAACAAATGATCTTAGTCCCTTTAACTTGCTAAGATACTTGTAGGAAAGATCTTTGAGTAGGGTAGACAACTCCTAGTTACTTGATCAAATTTGCAAACCATCCTTGTTATTTTCAAACTATCACACAACAATTTCAAAACATTTCCCAACAAACTTTCAAACATTGAAACATTTTTCAAAAGACAAACACCTTTGTATACATTCAAGCAAGAATCATTACAAAGGTTTCCCAAACAAAGGCCTCTTTTCAAAATACTTTCAAAACCACACACAAAAGCACCATATCAAACAATTGAAAAGCAAAAGCAAGTGATCTAAAACAAGTAAATAAGAGCCCATGGGAAACCATGGATGAAAAGGGTGCTAGCACCTTCCCTTTTCATAATCTACCCCCCGAACCCAAAAAAAATCTCAAAGGTCTTTCCTGTGCTTTTTTACCTTTCCTTTTGGATAAAATAAAAGTCGGTGGCGACTCTTGCTAAACCGAAACATTTGCGAACAAAAAACGCAAAACCTCAAGTTAGTTCTACCACCGCATCACACCTTTCATGCAACATAACTCTGTGTTTCAGCTAACATTTTACCCTTTTCATGATAAGATTAACAGTTATCATTAACAATATTCAAAGATTTCAGATACAGTAAAGATACACTACAGACACAGAAGTCATTCTATTACTCATTCAGAATTCAAGGTCAGATACAGTTCAGATATACTCGAGACACGGAAGTCATTTTGTCACTTATTCAGACTCTAGTTCAGATACGCTCCAGATATGGATGCCATCCTGATACTTATTCAAATTTCAACTATCGGATACAGACTAGATACCCTCCAGACACGGAAGCCATTCTATTTCTCATTCAGAATTCAAGGTCAAGATACAGTTCAGATACGCTCCAGACACGGAAGTTATTCTATCACTTATTTAGATTTCAGTTCAGATACACTCCAAACACGGAAGTTATTATGTCACCTATTCAGATACATTCCAGATACGCTTCAGACACGGATGCCATTCTATTACCTATTCTAATTTCCCCAGCTCAGAGATGCTCCAGACACGGATGCTATTCTATTGCTTATTCAGATTCAACATTCAGATACAACTTGGATACGCTACAGATACGGATGTTATTCCTTTGCTCATTCAGATCCAGTCTCCAGATATAGTTCAGATACGTTCCAGGCGCGGATACCATTCTGATACTTATTCTTCCGACTCATAACTTACAATTCAACAAACATTCTTGGATGGCATCTTCAAGCCCATCTCCAACAAGACTCCATCATCTCTCCAAATGGCATCTTTAAGCCCATTCCCTCAACTACGTTTTGACGAGTGCAAATTTACGGGCACTCTAGTGTCCAATCATCTTTTACCTTCAAGTCACGAACGGCAAACTCGACAATCTAACTCTTCAGGTTTAAGAAGATTGAACAGGGGCAGCTGTTGTACCCCAAAATTTTCCCTCTCATATTATCAAGATTTTCCTCATAAGACTCCTTGGACTCCAGACAGATTAGGGTTTGCTCTGCTCAAGACATCTCCTTGCACTGATGACCTGAAATTAGGGTTTGAGTTTTCACAAGGATTTTTTGACCATCAATGCTTCATGTGACTTTCATACACCATCTTGGACCCCTAATATTTCTCATACCAAGTTTCAAGCCTTGAATCACATTTTTGCCCAGTCAATTGGACAGTTGACCTAAAAATCAGTTGTATTGGGGAAAAGTCAACCATGGCCAATTTACAATCAAACTTCATAATTTTTGATCCACAACAACATTCTAGGCTCCTATGTACCATTTGATCAAGTTTGGACCACAACTCCTCAAGAAATTTAATCAAATCATCAAAAGGGAAAAATGGTCAAAATTAGGGTTTTGACTGAGAAAGGGCAATTTCTGATTTTTGACCTAGCCAATGACCAATTGGATTCAAACATGTTTTCAAGGACTCAATTACATCATCTTTAACTAATCACACAGTTCAAAAGATCTCAAAAGCATTGGATTGACAGATGAATTTTCCAGTCAACTGATCAAAAATCAACTATACACTGAAAAGTCAAACTTTGACTTTTTGGTCAAAATCAAGTGCCAAGGGTCATAATTCATCAAGATATGTCAAAATGTGAAACCATTTGACTGAGAAACCTAATTTTGAAAATTAGGGTTTTAATTTGAAATTTTTCTTAACTTATAATTTTTCTAAGTTATGGAAACTTCTTATTTTACCCCAAATTTTCACAACTTTTTCACCATGATACAATTGGATTCAAAGAAAACTTCCAACATGAAAGTTGTAGTATACAATGAAATATATAACTTTTATTCACAAAGTTTTCCCAAAAGATGCTTGGATCTCAAGTTATGATTTTGTGAATAGGGCTCCATAAACTTTTTAACTTAGTGAAATTTTGCCCTAGTTTAGGCAGATTTTTGACCTAACTTCATGGCAACTTTTCACCTAGTTCCAAGAGGAATATAAAATTGCATTTCAAATATGGATTGTAGATCATGTTACAAGCTTTCCAAAATGTCCAAGAACTCTCCAAGATCATTTATGGTTAGGGATAATCGAAGAAATGAAAATGGAAATTTATCACTTTTGTGCAAGGCATTTTCACAATGTTACAAGTTGCAAATCAGTTTCAAACATGCTTGTACTTGGTTTTACAGGTCCTAATCCCTTCTACACTCCATAATTAAATGCAAACACATTGGATAATGGTCTTGTTCTGATCTTTGAAGCATTGCACATTGAATTAATCCAAAAATGGCATAAAGTGCATAATACCATTTTCATAAAGCTTGCTTTTACAACTTTGCATTTCTTGAGCCATGGACCTAATCTCTTTTGCAAACAAGATCCACAGTTATCAGGAAAAGTTTACCAACTATGTGCAGCTAGCAAGCAAGCCTGTACAGGCTTTGGCATTGTCACTTCCCACTTTTCTTCAAAAACAAGAAACTTGCAAAAGTCAATACAACTCATCCATCTGATAAAGGCAAGACTTTGTATCATTTCAAACAACCTCAGAACATTGTAACAAGTAGAATACATGAATTGCTAACTTCTCAAACACCCTAAAACACAAAAACCACATTTCTGCCCAAAACAGGGCAGCTTCTGCAAATCTCAAACCAAAACAATATTGGCTCGTGCGTTTTGTTTTGAATCACCTCAAACACATTCCATACCTCCTACCTAAACCATCCAGGCCTTTATCTTGCAACTGTAACCCCTGTTTCAAGGATCACCATTTTCATTTTGAAGGTTTGCAGGTTGACTTCTACAGGGAGATTGAGGAAACTTCAAGGCAAGCTGAGCATTGGGATAGCTTGAGAGAACTTCAAGGAAGCTCACACGATCTTCAGGCCTCACTCAAAGTTCCCACATTGCCATATTCAAACTCAACTGAACAAGATATTTGTCAAGTTTCTATCTCTCTATTTAGGCATCATTAAGCTTAGGTTTGTGAAGCAAAAATGTAGTCCTCAACATGCTTAAGCTGTACATATGAGTAGATTCCATTTATATTAACTGAGCTAAGAGTATTTGGATGTTGAACATGCTGAAAAAACTAGGTCAGAAATTAGGGCCATTAAAATTCTCCTTGGTCTTTTAGAGTTAGGTCACGTTTTTTATATCATTGGAATCGTGATAAAAAATGCTACAAGTTTTATGTTGCAAGATTTTGTTTTTGTGCAAAGAATAGAGAGTTGCAGGTTGAACTGAACCAGGCGCGCGAAGGAGACAAATGTCAGCGACGAAGCTGTTCTGGGCCAGGGCCTTGGGTCTGCTACTATTCACACCCCCCATTTTGCTTTTGCACCCCCCTGATTCATATTTTGATATTTTTCATATTTTCTTGTTATTTTTATATTTTTGACTTTATTATTTTTTTTATGAACATTAAAAAATCCCAAAAATATTTTCTTAATTTTGTTGCATTTTATTTTATTATTTTTATTATTTTTATGGCATAAAAATAGTTTATTAGGTTAAATAGAATTTATTTTCTTAAATAAACTTGTAAATAATATTAAAATACTTAAATATTTTATTTTATTATATTATACACATAAAATATTATTTTATCACATATTTTAGTTTTTAGTATTTATACATAATATTATTATTATTTTTCTTAAACAAAAATGGACAAGAATATTAGAAAATATATATTTTTCTTTTAGTAAAAAAATTCGGGTTTCCCCTTTTAAAAATAATAACATTATTTTTCTTATTTTTAGGACTTAGATAATATTATTTTCTCATGCATAAAACAATTACAAAGACATTTTTTTGCATATTTACATTTTATTGCATATTTAAATATTGCTTATTTATTTATTGTACAATAAATTCAATTGGGTTGTAATAGTGAATTAGGGTTTTATTTTGTGCAAATATCCCCATTCAAAACTTGTATCCCCCTCCCATAATATTGTTGTAATAGTTTAGATTTACTTTACGCAATTTATCGCATTATATGCATGTTTAGTAAAAACTAGGGTTTGTATGATAAGACAAAATCAAACAAATAGCATGACCTAAATACAAGACAAAATGCATGAAAAATGACAACACATTGCACACAAGCACCTCTAGGGTTTCACCCACTTGGTTGCCTTAAAACATGGCCATGGTATGCATGCTAGGTATCTTGGCAAAATCAAATAAAACAAAAAGATCATAGTCCCTCGATGACGCTAGACAAGGTTGCCTAAAAACAAATGATCTTGGTCCCTAAAACTTGCTAAGATACTTGGCACCATTGCTATCATGGTCATACGATGACCCACGCCCATCCCGTTTAACATCCAAAGATAGGGTTATCTACCAAAACAATGGTAGTTTAACAATGTCAAAGGAATAAAAATGTACAAGAAAGACTTTTGAGTAGGGTAGATAGCTCGTAGTTACTTGATCTCTTTCAAACAATCCTTGCTATTTTCAAACAAACGCACACATTTCAAAACATTTTTCAACAACTTTCATAACATTGAAACATTTTTCAAAAGACAAACATCTTTGTATACATTCTTACAAATAAGAATCATTACAAAGATTGCCTAAATGATGACCTCTTTTCAAAATACTTTCAAAACCACACAAAGCACCATTTCAAACAATTGAAAAAGCAAAGCAAGTGATCTAAAACAAGTAACTAAGAGCCCATGGAAAACCATGGATGAAAAGGGTGCTAGCACCTTCCCTTTTCATAATCTATCCCCCGAACCCAAAAACAATCTCAAAGGTCTTTCCTGTGCTTTTTTACCTTTCCTTTTGGATAAAATAAAAGTCGGTGGAGACTCTTGCTAAGCCGCAATGTTTGCAAACACAAACGCAAAACCTCAACTCAGTTCTCCCACCGCATCACACTTAGTCTTGAACATTTCTACCGCTACAGAAAAATGGCGACTTAACTGGGGAAAGATTGACCTCTTGCTGGTCCATCCCTAACTGGTTTAAGCCTATCTTTGTTTATATTTGTATATGTGTTATTAGTGTTTTTTGTGTTATATGTTGTATATATGTTTGTCTGGATTTTCCTGGTTTTTAGGGTGCTTGGTGATTACTCATAAGTCTTATACCCGGACTTGGGCAAACTTTAAGATAGAACGGGCGGTATAGTCATGTTTACTTTAAAGGAGTAATCCAAAAAAAGGAGGCATGAGATCCCCCACTCAGTGGAGGCTTCTTTGACTGTAGTGTCGTTTACTGAGTAATCAGGAAGACGTACTGCTTTCGACTTGGGAGCCTGCTGAAACTGAGGACCGTAGAATACCAAACCCATCTTGGCCTTTTAGGTGTAGTGCGGAAGCTATGACGGAGTAATCCGGAAATAGTTGTCACGGGATACTACGCTCGAACGAGTCTTTCTTGAGAATATTACTAATTACTGAGTTAATCGAGAAGTTGGTAATATCCGAAGGAAGGATGTAGACTTTGGGAACCTCTAGAACCTTGTTCGGCAGGTGATAACTTTTTAGACCAATACCTTATGGGTAGTACCTTCGACCTCATGCTCGTGACGTTGAACCTATGAACCCTATATGTGTGATCTTGTGTGTAATTGTTGCATCATGTATCCATGCACTCATAAGCATCTTTTGAAGAAACCATATTTCAAGGGATTTAAAGGTTGACTATTTGTGAATATCTCAAGTACTTTCTAACCATGGATTCTGGAAAGAGAAAGACTGGAAAATACAGTTTCAAGGATCCCAAGATAGATGAGTTGATCAGTCTAATTCCCGAGATCGAGTGTTCTGCAGACTTTCAGAAGAAGTATGGGTCCATTATTCCTCTCTTGAAGCTGAAGATGAAGGAGGGTATTCTCTCGACCATGGTCCAGTTCTATGATCCGATGTGTCATTGCTTTACTTTTCCCGACTATCAGTTTATGCCTACACTGGAGGAGTATTCTTATATATTGGATTTACCTGTTACCGATCGTATTCCTTTTACTAGTTTGGAGGGTGAGCCAAAACCACATGAGATTGCTGCTTTGATTCACCTGGGGAAGTCTGAGGTGGAAGCCCATATGACTACCAAAGGAGGGATTAGAGGATTACCAAATCAGTTCTTATTGGAGAAGGCTCGTTACTTTTCCAGAAAGAAGAGTACAGTTGCTTTTGAGGCCATCTTTGCTCTACTTGCTTATGGGTTGTTCTTATTTCCTAATGTGGACAAGTTTGTCGACATTAACGCTATCAGGATTTTCATGATTGGAAACCCAGTTCCTACATTATTGGGTGATGTATATTAATCTATTCATCTTCGGAATTCTTATCATGGGAGGATGATTATCTATTGCACGCCTCTGTTGTACCGATGGTTTATCTTTCATATGCCCCAGTCTGATGCTTTTTGGGATATCAAAAAGGAACCCCGTTGGGCTCCTAAGATCATGGCACTTACTCACTCAGACATTGATTGGTATCATCGAGCTTACCAGGATGTAGACATTATTGACAGTTGTGGTAGTTTCCCCAATGTACCTCTTCTTGGTACAAAGGGAGGAATTAACTATAACCTTGTTCTTGCACGACGATAGCTTGGTTATCCGATGAGGGATAAACCGAATAGTATTCATTTGAGTAGTTTCTTTCTGAAGGAAGGAGAAGACCATAGGGAAGCTAGGGAGCAGATTGTGAAGGCCTGACGTCACATTCATAAGAAGAGTATGAAGGATTTGGGACCTAGGGGTGCTGTTTTTTTTTAGCCATATCTTCAATGGATCCGATCGAGAGCTATTCAGTTAAAGATACCATATAACCGGGAGACACCCATTCCTGATCTATTTGTGAAGACCACTCCTCCCTTATTAGATGATCTAGAAGAGTTGAAACTTGCTTTGGTTAGGATGCAACAGGAAAGGGATGCTTGGAAGAACAAGTTCCAAACTTTAGAGAGTTCCTACAGAGCAAACCTGAAGGAGAAAGACAACTTGATTGAGATCCTTGAGAGTTGAGCGGTAGAGTCTATGGGGAGGCAAGGGGATTTATTTTCTCCTAAGCCTCAGTCAGGTACTGATTACTCACTTCCTGATTCAGATGATTGGAAGGAGGTTGCCATCAGACATGCAGAAGAAAACCAGAGGTTGAAGGCTCAGATTGCCAGGCTCACGGGAAAGCGCCAGCGTATAGAGTGATCTTCATCAGTTCTATTTCATAGGGTTTCAAATTTTATTTTCATCTTGTACTTGGGATCATTGAAACTTGTAATCCATTTTGAAGATATTATAATAAAATTTTCAGTATTTCAAAAGCGTTATTACTTTGATGTTTGCAATATGTCTATAAATCTATAAATCCCTCGAAATATTAAACAACAAAGTAAAAATAATCATGTGCATTGCATATCATGCATCATATTGCACATATTTCTTGCATTTGTTATGCATATCTAGGTGTCTTACCAAGCTTCTTTACTTTGTTCAGCAAGATGACTCATCACTACAACACTCGGGCTAATTTCAAAAAGAAGATGGACAAATTAGAATAAGAGAATCGCGAGCTGCGCGAGGAAGTTTCTGCTTTGAAGGTCGGCATGGACAATATGACTACTCTGATGGAAGTTTTGGTGGCTGCTCAGAATCAGCCACCGAGTGTTCAACCTCAACCAACAAGGGCAACTACTGAAGCTCCGACTGTTCCCGTATCTGTTACTTCGGCTGTTGTTCAAAATCGCATGCCTCAAGGTTATCTGTGATACGATGGGAGAGAACTGACTGTTTTGGAATGCTGGTTCGCGTTTTGTGTTTGTTTTCGCAAAATGTCGCGGTAAGCAAGAGTCGCCACCGTCTTTTATTTTATCCAACAAGGAAAGGAAAAAAGCACAAAAAAATTCCTTTTTCGAGATGTTTCTCGGGTCCGGGGGGTAGATTATAGAAAGGGAGGGTGTTAGCACCCTTTCTATCTGTGGTTATCCACGGGCTCTTAGGTACTTGCTCAAAGTGTTTTCAAAATTTGCTTTTCTTTGTGATTGTGGGTTTGAAAAAAGTTTTTGTTTTGAAAAGTGTAAGTGCGAAAAGTTTTGTTTTGTTTTGGAAAGAGCAAGTACTTAAGAACCATCTACCTACTCGAAAAAGGAATCAATTTGTGCTAATATCCTTTAGACAATGCCATCCCACTATTGATGAGTAGGTAGCACCGTCGTTGGAGTTTTAAGGGTCAATTCGATTAAGGGACGTATTGTTACTAAAGCAATGTTAGGACGCCTTAGTGGTAACCCTAATGTCTTAGATCATTTTTCCGAGGCAACCGTTTCGAGGCAACTATGATCTTTGGACAAGAGGGTGACCTCTAAAACTTTCTATACTCAATGACCACGTTCGAAGGCAACCAAGTGAGGTGTACCCTAAGAGTGCGCATGTGCAGTGTGTTATTTTCAGTTAATTTGTCTTTGTACATGTCAATGGTTATCTATGTTGATTTTAGGTTCAACATTCGATCTTATCATGCATTCCCTATTATCAAACATCTAACAGTTTATGAGTTGCAGAAATTAAATCTAAACTATTACAAGGCGTCGGGTATTTACATCGCCAAATACAATCCTTGAAATTAAAATGCGGAAAATAAAATAAAGTGATAAAATAAAGTCCTATTTAAGCTATTACATTCAGGGAAACAATTACAATATTGAAATCAAATGGATCGCGTGCGGGAAATTAAATCGGATACGAATTTTTAGGGTTTTGACCCTTTTTTGAAAGAAAGTGATTTTTTTGGTTTATTTTGAATTAAATAGGAATTAAGTTAAGTTAATTAAATAAATTAATTAATTAAAAATATATTTTTGGATTTTTTGATATTTAAAGAAATAAAATAAATATGATTTAAAGTTAGTAAAACCTAATTATCTACATTGATTTTTAATATTGAAAAAATATTAAAAGTTAAACCTAATTAAAACTAGATTAATTGAATTAATATTTATTTACAAAAATAAAATGCTGAATTTAATTATAATAAATAAAATATATTTTTTTTTTTATTTTTGATTTTATGAGGAAAAAGTTTTAATTGGTTAATGATTTAAATAATAAAAATAATAATACAAAACAATTAAATAAAGGAAATAAAAGATATAGAAAAAAAAATAATAAATAACCAAGGGGGTTTGGGCCCAGATCAGGGGTGAGAATTGCAGTTTTTTGGCCCAACAGGCGCTGGCCTGGGCTGACTTTTTGGAATTCCCTACATGCACGTTGACTAGGTCTTATGATGGTCATCACCTTTGGGCCATCAGATTTGGCCTGGAGGCCATCTGGCGCTTGGAGATTTGGAGGAGCATGATGGACCACACTTGCTGAAGCGCGTTGGATTTCCTGGAGAAAAATAACAATATGCAAATATGGGGACCTGGGATTCGAACCCAGGTCCTGTGAGTCATTGATCAACACCCCTACCACTCAGACAGCGCGTCTTATTTGTTAGTGGAATGGGCAATAATCATTATATTGGGAAAATAAACAATATACTGGAAAATAAAAAAATAAGCGCGAAATCTGAATGAACCAATTGGAACAGGCCACGTCTTTGTCTTCTTCGCTAGACCTGGTTCTTTTTCCTACGGATTTACATCCGCAGCTAAATCCATAGCTGCATCATAGAATTAGTTCTAGGCTATAAAAATACCAACCAAGACCATAGTCATGATCGTCTCTTCCTCCTGAACACATCTATATCCATTAATGGCCTTGATTTCACCTGTAGAGAAAATGCCCAAATACGAATACCAAGAACCCTAGAATCGGCTAGGGGGTTACAGGCCATGAAAATGCAATTCAATAATGCAAAAAGCTTCTAAATGAAACGAAAAGCATGAATATGCAAATATTTGGCAAGAAAAGTGCAAGAACTATGAGATACGAATTCAACTGAAAGGCGAGTTTCAGAGAGACTTACAGCGCTATTGAAGAGGTGAATGGCCTTGCTTTTGATTGCTTTTCACTCGGTGGATATCCAGCAAGAGAATCACGTTGAGTTTTGGCCTTGAATTGGACTCTAAGAGTGATTTCAATTTCAAGCTTTTTCAAGTTTTTTTCAAGTTTGGTTTTTATGTTTATGCAGCCTCTAGGTCTTTTTGCTCGTGCCTTTGCCTTGTATAAGTAATATGGAATGAATTAGGTCAAGTTTCTTGGGTTGAATCCTTATGCATTGATGATTTAGGATTAGATTTGATCTTCCATGAAAAAGCTTCCAAATTTGCTAAAAATCCAACTTTTTGTTCATGATATGGTGAGATACGAGTTTGATCATGTCCATGATGACAATTAAGGCCTGTATCAATCAAAAAGATTCCAAGTGATCAATATTTGGATTTTATTTGGATTTAAATTGCTTTAAAATGAATTAATTCAATAAAAATCAAATAAAATAGAAAAATCAATAAATGGTCCGAAGACTGAAGATAGAACACGTGTGTAGTATGACAAGATCAAATTAAGTGGAAAAAGTGGGCCCATTTGACAAAATTTGATGTTTTGGGGATAGTTGACTTTTGGCAATTTTGGAAAAATGCCCAACTTCCACAATGCACAACTTCTTCAATTTTGAACTTTTAGAAGTGTTATTGGACTTTTTAGAAACCTTGATATGTCCTCTAACCAACACTTTTGGTCTCATCTCATTTTGATATTCCATGCTCAAGTTATAAGCTTTGGCAAAAAAAGTGTTTTTGTTGACTTTCAAAAATGACCTATAATGTCCAAATTTGTAACTTTTTGTGAGTGCATTTCTTGATCTTGGGGTGTGTATATGGATTGTAGGAAATTTCATCCTCTTCAAAAGGAGCTTTGGATGGTTCATTTATCATAAAGTATGAGAAAGTTATGCTTGGTCAAAGTTGAGTTGACTTTTCCTACAAAACCCTAATTTTGCAACTTTTGAGTCTTGATGAAATTTGAGCAATCCTTGATGAATCATGATAAACCCTTGATCAAATGATTAAACATCCTTCAAAATGATAACGTTGACAAAAAATCTTGAAGTTTGACTGTATTTGGGTCATAGTTGACTTTTGCCCTAGCACAGTCGATTTTTGGACATCTTGAGCAATTGACTGACCAAGCTTTCTCTGCAAGGCTTGAAAGTTGACATGGATGAACTTGAGAACATGTTAGGACATTGGGGAGAATTTGAGGTCAATTGGATGTAAGGACCTTGATGCAACACCAAACCCTAATTTGAGGTTGACTGCCTTAGGAGATGATTTGACTATCCAACTCTTGAGCAATCTTGAACCATTTGGAGATTCTTCTTGCAATGTCTTGAGAAATATGGGAGGGAAAATTTTGGGGTACAACAGTTTCCCCTGTTCAATTTTCTTAAACCTGAGGATATAGATTATCTTTCGAGCCTTTCGTGATCCGAAGGTGGAAGATGATTGAACACTAGAGTGCCCGGAAATTTGCACTCGCATGAAGTGGTATCAGCATGGTGATGTCGGAAATGGGCTTACAGATGCCATTTGGAGATTGTTGATAGGTGGTCTAAACTTCAACTGGAATACGAATCAGGGAGATCTTATCGGCGATCTGACTGAACTAAAGGAGGTCTTGGATTAGCTTTGACTGGATCGACATCAGAAAAATCTTTAGGAATCGATTTAACTGGACCAGACAAGGTCTTGGAATAACTTCAACTGGATCAGCATCAGAAAAAATTTTAGGAATCGATTTGACTGGACCAGATAAGGCCTTTGACTGGATCGGCATCAGAAAAATCTTTAGGAATCGATTTAACTGGACCAGGCAAGGTCTTGGAATCTTCAATTGGATCGGCATCAGGAAAATATTTAGGAATCGATTTAACTGGGCCAGAGAAGGCCTTTGGCTGGATCGGCATCAGAAAAATCTTTAGGAATCGATTTAACTGGACCAGGCAAGGTCTTGGAATCTTCAACTAGATCGGCATCAAGAAAATCTTTAGGAATCGATTTAACTGGACCAGAGAAGGCCTTTGACTGGATCGGCATCAGAAAAATCTTTAGGAATCGATTTAACTGGACCAGGCAAGGTCTTGGAATCTTCAACTGGATCGGCATCAGGAAAATCTTTAGGAATTGATTTAACTGGACCAGAGAAGGCCTTTGACTGGATCGACATCAGAAAAATCTTTAGGAATCGATTTAACTGGACCAGGCAAGGTCTTGGAATCTTCAACTGGATCGGCATCAGGAAAATCTTTAGAAATTGATTTAACTAGACCAGAGAAGGCCTTTGACTGGATCGGCATCAGAAAAATCTTTAGGAATCGATTTAACTGGACCAGGCAAGGTCTTGGAATAACTTCAACTGGATCGGCATCAAGAAAATCTTTAGGAATCGATTTAACTGGACCAGAGAAGGCCTTTGACTGGATCGGCATCAGAAAAATATTTAGGAATCGATTTAACTGGACCAGGCAAGGTCTTGGAATCTTCAACTGGATCGGCATCAGGAAAATCTTTAGGAATCGATTTAACTGGACCAGAGAAGGCCTTTGACTGGATCGGCATCAGAAAAATCTTTAGGAATCGATTTAACTGGACCAGGCAAGGTCTTGGAATCTTCAACTGGATCGGCATCAGGAAAATCTTTAGGAATCGATTTAACTGGACCAAAGAAGGTCTTGGAATAACTTCGACTGGATCGGCATCAGGAAAATCTTTAGGAATCGATTTAACTAGACCAGACAAGGTCTTCCACATAGTTGAGAATTTAACTGCGTCTTTCCTGAAAGGTAAAGGTCGTTCATATGCAATGCATGATATGGGTCAAGCAATGATGTTCTCAACATAAATGAGATTGTATGGTATGATGCGTATATGCATGTATCATGATGTATGGAAATGTAGTGCTTTAGCTGGGGGAAATAAATACCGGATGGCTGCTGGAGAATAGATTTGAATTCTTCGTTTCCGCTGGGGATGACGAACGAAGATGATTGTGAGAATAAACCTGCAGGAGAAGATAACTCCGTTGGGGAATAAACTGATGAGGAGATTACTATGTGGGGAAGAGATGCTCTGCTGAGGTTTCCACTGATAAACTCCGTTGGGGATGGATTACCGTTGCTGGTGATACTGAATCTGTGGAGGATTGAATTCCTATTTGTGAAAGGAAAGAACTTCGCTGGGGATGATCTTTCAGTTGCGACATTGCTGAGGATAACCCTGTTAGACTTTTGTGGGGATAAACCTCTGAGTTTTGCTGGGAACGATCCTTGGAACTCGGCTGGGGAGATTTATTTTGTACTCGCTGGGGATAAACTTCCAGAGTCTACTGGGGATGATGCTTCAACTCCGTTGGGGAAGCTTTTTCAGACCGTGCTAGGGAAATATTGACTCCACTGGGGGTATATTGTATTCTTTCGGGGAACATTTTTATGCTCTATTAGGGAATATTAAGACGGCTAGGGATACCAAGCCTTTTTAGTACTGATGGTAGATCAACTCTGCTTAGGGAGAGTACTGTTGATTCACTCATAGTTGCAAGTATCAGCTGGGGGAGAGCTACCATTACTGTCTTACTCTGCGGGGAGTGAAGGTATCTTAGCCATATTCTTCTGCTTAATCTAACTTGTACCTGGTGGGCAGAGCAACTGTACAGTTCGGACAATTCTATTTCCCCTGTTTCTGATATTACCCGTAATCGTCTTTTGTTCGCATGTAAATATTTATGAGCAACAATTAATATCAAATGCATATATCAAAAATGAACCTTGGACGTTTTTTGCAAATCAAAACAGATAAAGGAAAAACAGTTTGAAATTTGTCTGAAAATGACTTTGTATTGATTTTGAAGTTTGACCTGTAAATAGGCGTTTCTTGTACAAGAGGCTGACGTCCTAGTAAGAGAACGCCGCCGAATAATAGAATTTACACAATTTATAAAAAAGAAACAAAACAGCTATGTGAATGATCCCACTGGGTTCCAAATCTTCTATTGCCTTTATGTCCTCGAGCATCTCATCACTTTGCTACCTGGTTGAAGGTATATCAGATTGATCAGTGCTGTCTGAGCTTGATAGTCGATACCGAAGTCAGGATGCAAGGTGATCCAATGAGACATAGTGTTACGCTTTGATCCCTAATTTTTGCCTGGACCGCCCTTTCGGGTTTTCAGTCCACCGGGATACCCTTTTTTACCCAAGCCTCCTTTTCAGGTTTTCGACTTGCCGGGTGTACATATTTTTTCATTTTCATCCCTTATTTTTTCCCGAACCCTTTTGGTTCGCCGGGAAGCCCTTATTTTTGCCTAGGCCAGTCAACCTAGCGGGTCTTTGATTATGCGTAGTATCTTTTCACTATGTCTGCATTGACGGGGTGAGGAAGGTCATCACCATCCATGGTGGTTAGAATCATAGCTCCTCCTGAGAAGATGTTCTTAACCACAAATGGCCCTTCGTAAGTAGGGGTCCATTTGCCCCTGGGATCACCTTGAGGTAAGATAATGTGCTTGATTACCAGGTCCCCAACTTGATACTCTTGTCGTATGACTTTCTTGTTAAATGCCTTGATCATCCGTTTTTGGTACGTCTGACCATGACAAATAGCAATAAGTCTCTTTTCGTCGATTAGGTTCAGCTGATCAAGCCGGGTCTGAATCCAGTCATCTTCGCTCAAACCTGCATCCTTCATGATTCGAAGAGAGGGTATCTGAACTTCAATGGGCAAGACTGCCTCCATGCCATATACTAAGGAGTAGGGTGTTGCCCCTGTTGACGTCCGTGCTGAGGTACGGTACCCATGAAGAGCAAATGGTAACATCTCGTGCCAATATTTGTATGTCACCGTCATCTTTTGCACAATCTTCTTAATGTTCTTATTAGCCGCTTCTACAGCCCCATTCATCTTCGGCCGGTAAGGAGAAGAGTTGTGATGTTGTATTTTGAACTGCTCGCAGAGCTCGGTGATCATCTTGTTGTTAAGATTGGTACCATTGTCCGTAATGATCCTCTCTGGTACACCGTATCGACAGATCAGATTGTGCCGAATGAATCGTGCCACGACGTTCTTGGTTACAGTAGCAAAGGAAGATGCTTCAACCCACTTCGTAAAGTAATTGATTGCTACCAGGATGAAACGATGCCCGTTGGATGTCGTAGGTCTGATCTTGCCGATCATATCAATGCCCCACATTGCAAAAGTCTAAGGTGTCGTCAAGACGTTCAGAGCTTTTGGTATCAGAAGAGTAGTATGAGCCAGCATGTACTGTCTCAGCCAGCGAGCAGCCCGTGCCAAAGCGCAGCAAGTTCTCTCGAGCAGTGAGTGTTGGATCTCACAGTCGGTAAACTTTTTGCTAAAGCAGTAAATAGCATGCTCTTTTCGGCCAGACTCGTCATGCAGTCCCAGCACCTCTTTGTATTGTCCATCACTTTTAAGTATAAGATCAATGGTCTTCCTGCAATTGGAGGCATCAGAATTGATGGCTTGGAGGTAGTATAGCCCTCTCTTTTTGAAGCAGTAGTCTAACAAACTCAACAGGCACTTCGCAATCATCTCCACCTTCGCCTTCGGCTAAGTTGATCGGACTTTCGAAGTCATAACTGGCAGTAGCAGAGTCGTTATCAGTGGGATCCGGAGTGGATGTAGATCATGATACGTGAGTGTGTGTAAAAATAGTTGTTTTGCAATATATAATAAAAGAAAAAACAAGGAGCGCAAGATTTGAAATGCAAGAAACGTCCGATACTTTTATTAATGATATATGAAAATGACACACATAAAGCCCTCACAAATGAAGCCACAGTGCCCCGGTTAAGACACCGGGCCGTAAATTTTAAAACATTGTCTCTTACATATTCAAAACAAAAAGTTTCATTACTGGGTAACAAAAGTAATAGGGATGAAGTCCTTTGTTGTCCAGTTGCTTTATCCACCATCGGTCGTAGGATAGATCCAGCTGTCGAATTCAGACTCTTCCATATCATCTTCAATGGAATTCACTCCCGAGTTGCTGATGAACACGGAAGGTCTTCCGATTCGTGCATTCCAAACAGCCCTTTGAGCTTCTGCAGTGAAACCCAAACCAAACTTGTTAGTCTTCTGAGTAAAATCAGGAAGTCGGCCCCACTGTGCACACCCACCTTTCTCAACAACAGACCGGGCATCCTTGAAGGAAGCCATCTTCATAGGAGAATCTTCAACAACAGTTTCAGCTGACGCCAATGTCTGGGGAACCTTTTCAAAATGCTGAAATGGAGTCTCAATGAACTCCTCGTCCATTTCTACATATCAGAAAGAGTTAAGGTGGCTCACCATATACTCTTCCTCTTCCTGTACTGTCACAATCTTCCCTTTGACCGGGTACTTCAGTTTCTGGTGGAGCGTTGAGGTTACGGCCCCGGCTTTATGGATCCATGGACGACCCAGCAAACAAGAATAAGATGGCCGAATGTCCATCACATAGAACGTAGAGTTGAAGACCTGAGAACCAACCTTGATCGGGATATCAACCTCTCCGTGTACCATTATTTTAGACCCATCAAAGGCCCTGTCAACAATGTTGCTTGGTTTCAGCTCCAACCCTTCACAATCCAACCGGTCTAGAGCTTTCTTAGGCAAGACGTTCAACGAGGAACCAGTGTCCACCAATACATGTGCAAGAGTAGTGCCCCTGCATTCAATGGAGACATGCAGGGCATCGTTGTGATTCTTCCCCTTAGCAGTCAAGTCAGCGTCTGAGAAACCCAACCCATTATCAGTAGTTAAATTGGCCACGTAATCTGTAAATTGATCAACTGACGTTTCTTATGGTACGTGGGCAGTCTTCAAAAAGGTAATAAGAGCCCTGGCATGGGCCTCTGAGCATAACAACAGTGACAACATAGAAATCTTGGATGGGGTTTGCCCCAGCTGCTTAACTACATTGTAGTCACTCTTTTTGATGATTTTCATAATCTCTTCCATCTCTTGTTTAGAAGCTTCAACAGTAATTGTCTTCGGTGCCTCCGTCTAGGCAGGCACATCAGTGGTGATCCCTTTGCCCCGAGTGTCAGATGACTCGGCGACAGGGGTAAGAATAGGAACTTGAACGGGAATAGTAGCAGGTACACTGGCAGGTGTAATAACAACAGGTTTTCGGGCAGTTGGTGGAGAGATATCAGGTGAGAAAAGTCTTCCGCTGCGGGTGACTTTAGCAGGTCCAACAATGTTACTGATGTCAGTATCAGCATCCAACTCATGCTTAACTCCATGAAAATAGACATTAGCTCCGTAGTGCCAAGGGACAGCTTTATCAGAGGTGTAGGGGATGGGCCCCAGAACAGTGATGATCACAGGTGCGATTCTTGGAACAGATGTAATTCTAACAGGCTTCCTCGAGGGAGCCTTGGAAGAATTGTCGAAAATGGTAATGATGGCAACTTCTTCAGTAGGAACTGAGGGAACAACAGTCTTCTCAAACAGAATTTCTTTACTATCCATCAGGCGTTGGACACCTGACTTCAAGAGATGGCAACTGGTAGGTAGAATAGAACACATACGGCAACCTTCTTCACAGCCCGGAAATAAACCGGCTAGCAAAAGGTTCTTCTTTACAGTCATCAAAGGGGTAACAATATCATTTACGGAAACCACAAATGAGTCTTCTTCTACAGCATTTACTCCATGCTTGGGCATAGGAGCAGTCACAACATTAGGTCTTTCGGGAGCCTCGAACTCAATCTCCTTAGCATCAATTAAGTCCTGTATCTTATTCTTCAAAGTCCAACAATCATCTGTATTATGCCCCGGGCTATTGGATTGATAAGCATAGTGGGCATTAGGGTTATACTTCGGTGATGTTGTATTTGGATTTTTCGGGGCTTCCTTTAGAATCACTAGGTTGGTTTTCAATAACTGTGGCAGAATCTGAGACAGAGTCATGCTGAGACGAGTGAATTTCCTTCGAGGTCTCTCGTCCTTCTGTTGATTGTTATGCTGAGGAGCACCAGCAGGTTTTGAAATAACAACCGCATTAACAACTTGGCGGTGTTCAGGTCTACTCTGGCTTCTCGAACTGTAGACAACACTGGACTCTTTCTTAAAGGGCTTCTTCTCGGTGCTTAATGAAGCACCCTTTTGTATCTTACCAGACTTAATACCAGCCTCAATCCTTTCACCGGTCATAATTAGCTCTGTAAACCCAGACGAAGAGCTTCCGATCAGATGGTTGAAAAATGGACTAGACAAGGTCCCCAGAAACATATCCACAAGCTCCCGATCAACCAATGGTGGTTGCACTCTTCCGGCGAGGTCTCTCCACTTCTGAGCATAATCTTTGAATCCTTCGCCCGTTCCCATTGACATACCCTGGAGTTGGGTATGCGTAGGAGCGAGGTCGGAATTATACTGGTACTGCCTATAGAAAGCAGTAGCCAAATCTTCCCAACTGCGGATACTGGTTTTGTCCAACTGGTAGAACCACTCAAGCTGAGTCCCTGAGAGACTGTCTTGAAAGAAATGGATCCATAGGTTTTTATCAGCGGTGTATGGCTGAATCTTCCTCACATATGACTGGAGGTGCAGCTTCGGACAAGAAACTCCGTCATACTTAGCAAAGGCTGGTGCCTTGAATTTGTGGGGAATCACCACCCTAGATGATAGACCTAGATCACCAAAGTCCAGACCAGACACTTTTTGAACCTCCATAGCACTCAACCGGTCTTCCAGTTGCTTGTATCTATCCTCGGCAGGAGGATATTATTCTTCATCAAAATCTGTCTCATTGTCGGAGACCACAGGGCTAGGAGCCCTCCTTTCTTCCTGACCATATTTCCCTCCAGATGAGCTGGTCAAATCAACTTCATTCTGTAGCCTGTTCCCAAACTGATGTCCCGTGTTAAACAGGATTGTCCTCTTCTTCTTCTTCTTCTCTTTCAGAATCAGGGTCTTCAGGTCTTACTGACCCTTAGCTAGATTCATAAACAGCTCTTGAAATTGGGCATTCTGAGCCTGGAGGGCCTTGATGGCTTGCTCAGTTGAAGGTTCAGCAGACATGATGAGTGCTGAAATAAACAGCGAAGAAGATAAGAGACCTGTAACGAGTACCTGTTATGGAGTGCATGGGATGAAATGCGTATGATTATGATTTCAAAGACAGTCAAGAGATTCAAATTTGTAAACCAGAAATGAAACACACTTTATTAGATAAACTTTGAAATTCAAATTGTTCAACTGATGCCCTTAAGGCGTTACATGAAAGGAAATACTGAAAAGTAAATAACAACTGAAATGGGAATAAGCAAAGGACAATCAGTTCTCCCATGGTCTCTTCTTGTCGGTGCGGACATAATCATTGAGAATCCGCTCGCTCTCCAGCTTCCTGGTCAACCTCTGGATCTTCTGCTCTTGCTCGTTGAACTTTTCTCGGTAAGCATCCCGTTCCTCTCTCAGCTGCATCCAAGATCTCTTCAGTGCCCCAATGTCAGTGAGAATGTAAGGATGGAGGATGGTCGGAAGAACCCCTTCTTCATTAGAAATTTCAACAATGATAGGCCGGACAGCTTCATATGCCATACCCAGCTTTTGGGCACGGGTACGGACCCATCTGAGATATGGCTCCATTGGAAGAGAAGTCTTTGGACCCAGCTCATGTGGATCAGATCTGTGAACTCTATCCCAATCCCTTATGAATCTGCGACGTTGCTCGTCGCTATCCCCTTGAAAATCAAAGATGATACTAGGCATTAGCAGCTCATGAGGTCCTTCTCTTCTGGCTCTCCCAAACTGACGTAAGGCCAAGCACGGATTATAAGAAATTCCTCCATGGGTTCCTATCAGTGGAACATTGGGGTATTCCCCACAGCGGTCAATAACGGCCACCTCGTCCATACCCTTAAGAGTCCAAATGATATCATTGTTAGAGAGCGACATAACCCTATAGGCCCAGCCCATGCCTTCTTTGTTCTTCAGCACTGATTTGGGGAGGTGCAAAATAAACCACCTCGCCAATAATGGAGCACAGCACATCAAGGTCCCCCGCTTTCGGGCAGTACGAGCATAAAGCTGATGAAGGATGTCACCCAAGAGAGTGGGTACAGAATTACGAGAGATGAAGATTTTCACCGCATTCACATCAACAAAAGAGTCAGAGTTTGGAAACAATACCAAGCCATATATCAAAAGAGCCAGAATATCCTCGAATGCCTTGAAGTCTAGACTATCCCAGAAGTAGTTAGCCTTACCAACCAAGAACTTAGTCAGAAAGCCCTTTGCTCCACTTCTAGTTTCCTAATTAGCCATTACCTCATCCTTTGTCAAATGAAGGGATGAAGCAATCTCTTTCGGCCTAAGGGTCTTCTCCCAACCAGTAAACGGGGTCTGCTCTAGAATAGGGATACCGAGCAGATCATAGAATTCTTCTAAGGTGGGGACCAGCTGGTAATCTTGAAAAGTAAAGCAATGGTACAGCGGATCATATAATTGGACCAAAACACTCATCATCTGCTCGTCCAATTTGGAGGTAACCAGACTGAGAAGATACCCATGTCTTCTGATGAAAGAGGTAGTATCAGGCATCTTTGCAATCAAATCTTTAAGCATGGTGGGAACCTGGACAAATTTGATCCGGATGGTATTCCTACGCATGGGCATCATGACCTACAAAATAGAACAAAGATGAATCCCTCCTGTCTTTGAAATAGGTTAGTCCAATGCAAGATGTATGTAATGTTATGATGTCATGATGTCATGATAGAAAGCACACCACAAGTATCCACAAATAGCAAACATGGTAAAGGCACACAAGTTACACAGAGAGCCCTTAGATTTCAGGTTGGCAAGGAGCTTAGGTACTACCCTCTTTCAGTTCAGTTCGTTCAAACCTGTCCTAAAAATAGTAATCGGGTTCTAGAGGATCTCAATATCACTGACTACCCTCAATAGGTCATAATTCCAGTTTAGCAACCTTTTTTGGCGGCCGGAATCATCGCGAGAGTTTAGTCTCAATGAGTGTAGCATACTGCTACTGTTCTATGGCCAAGTTGGTCAATTTAAAGGTTTTAAGGTCAGTTGGTGCTTAATGACCCCTTAGATGACCCATATTCTCCTCGTTCCAACACAAGGGATATCGGTACAATCTAAAGTGCCACACCAACGTAGCTACTGCTTCAATCGTATCGGTCTACGTCGTACAGTTCCCTCACAGTTTATTGCTACTTACCTAAAGGGTATCCCCCAGATCCGGGTTAGGATCTATAGTAACTCCGATTCAAACCACAAATATAAATCATACAAAGCATACAATTGAAAACACAATGATCTAATCCTAAGGTACACCCCACTTATAAGAGTTCCCCAGCAGAGTCGCCAGTTCTGTGATACGGTGGGAGAGAACTGACTGTTTTGGAATGCTGGTTCGCGTTTTGCATTTGTTTTCGCAAAATGTTGCGGTAAGCAAGAGTCGCCACCGTCTTTTATTTTATCCAACAAGAAAAGGAAAAAAGCACAGAAAAATTCCTTTTTCGAGATGTTTCTCGGGTCCGGGGGGTAGATTATAGAAAGGGAAGGTGTTAGCACCCTTTTCTATCTGTGGTTATCCACGGGCTCTTAGGTACTTGCTCAAAGTATTTTCAAAATTTGCTTTTCTTTGTGATTGTGGGTTTGAAAAAAGTTTTTGTTTTGAAAAGTGTAAGTGCAAAAAGTTTTGTTTTGTTTTGGAAAGAGCAGGTACTTAAGAACCATCTACCTACTCGAAAAAGGAATCAATTTGTGCTAATATCCTTTAGACAATGCCATCCCACTATTGATGAGTAGGTAGCACTGTCGTTGGAGTTTTAAGGGTCAACTCGATTAAGGGACGTGTGGTTACTAAAGCAATGTTAGGACGCCTTAGTGGTAACACTAATGTCTTAGATCATTTTTCTGAGGCAACCGTTTCGAGGCAACTATGATCTTTGGACAAGAGGGCGACCTCTAAAACTTCCTATACTCAATGACCACGTTCAAAGGCAACCAAGTGAGGTGTACCCTAAGAGTGCGCATGTGCGACTATGTTATTTTCAGTTAATTTGTCTTTGTACATGTCAATGGTTATCTATGTTGATTTTAGGTTCAACATTCGATCTTATCATGCATTCCCTATTATCAAACATCTAACAGTTTATAAGTTGGGGAAATTAAATCTAAATTATTACAAGGCATCGGGTATTTACATCGCCAAAGTCAACCCTTGAAATTAAAATGCGGAAAATAAAATAAAGCGATAAAATAAAGTCTTATTTAAGCTATTACATTTCGGGAAACAATTACAATATTGAAATCAAATGGATCGCGTGCGGGAAATTAAATCGGATACGAATTTTTTAGGGTTTTGACCCTTTTTTGAAAGAAAGTGATTTTTTTGGTTTATTTTGAATTAAATGGGAATTAAGTTGAGTTAATTAAATAAATTAATTAATTAAAAAGATATTTTTGGATTTTTTGATATTTAAAGAAATAAAATTAATTTGATTTAAAGTTAGTAAAACCTAATTATCTACATTGATTTTAAATATTGCAAAAATATTAAAAGTTAAACCTAATTAAAACTAGATTAATTGAATTAATATTTATTTACAAAAATAAAATGCTGAATTTAATTATAATAAATAAAATTTATTTTTTTATTTTTTTTTTATGAGGCAAAAGTTTTAATTGGTTAATGATTTAAATAATAAAAATAATAATACAAAACAATTAAATAAAGGAAATAAAAGAAATAGAAAGAAAAAAAAGGAAATAACCAAGGGGGTTTGGGCCCAGATCAGGGGTGAGAATTGCAGTTTTTTGGCCCAACAGGCGCTGGCCTAGGCTGACTTTTTGGAATTCCCTGCATGCACGTTGACTAGGTGTTATGATGGTCATCACCTTTGGGCCATCAGATTTGGCCTGGAGGCCATCTGGCGCTTGGAGATTTGGAGGAGCATGATGGGCCACACTTGCTGAAGCGCGTTGGATTTCCTGGAGAAAAATAACAATATGCAAATATGGGGACCTGGGATTCGAACCCAGGTCCTGTGAGTCATTGATCAACACCCCTACCACTCAGCCAGTGCGTCTTATTTGTTAGTGGAATGGGCAATAATCATTATATTGGGAAAACAAACAATATGCTGGAAAATAAAAAAATAAGCGCGAAATATGAATGACCCAATTGGAACAGGCCACGTCTTTGTCTTCTTCGCTGGACCTGGTTCTTTTTCCTGCGGATTTACATCCGCAGCTAAATCCATAGATGCATCCTAGAATTAGTTCTAGGCTATAAAAATACCAATCAAGACCATAGTCATGATCGTCTCTTCCTCCTGAACACATCTATGTCCATTAATGGCCTTGATTTCACCTGTAGAGAAAATGCCCAAAAACGAATACCAAGAACCCTAGAATCGGCTAGGGGGTTACAGGCCATGAAAATGTAATTCAATAATGCAAAAAGCTTCTAAATGAAACGAAAAGCATGAATATGCAAAGATTTGGCAAGAAAAGTGCAAGAACTATGAGATACGAATTCAACTGAAAGGCGAGTTTCAGAGAGACTTACAGCGCTATTGAAGAGGTGAATGGCCTTGCTTTTGATTGCTTTTCACTCAGTGGATATCCAGCAAGAGAATCACGTTGAGTTTTGGCCTTGAATTGGATTCTAAGGGTGATTTCAGTTTCAAGCTTTTTCAAGTTTTTTTCAAGTTTGGTTTTGATGTTTATGCAGCCTCTAGGTCTTTTTGCTCGTGCCTTTGCCTTGTATAAGTAATATGGAATGAATTAGGCCAAGTTTCTTGGGTTGAATCCTTATGCATTGATGATTTAGGATTTGATTTGATCTTCCATGAAAAAGCTTCCAAATTTGCTAAAAATCTAACTTTTTGTTCATGATATGGTGAGATACGAGTTTGATCATGTCCATGATGACAATTAAGGCCTGTATCAATCAAAAAGATTCCAAGTGATCAATATTTGGATTTTATTTGGATTTAAATTGATTTAAAATGAATTAATTCAATAAAAATCAAATAAAAAAGAAAAATCAATAAATGGACCCAAGACTGAAGATAGGACACGTGTGTAGTGTGACAAGATCAAATCAAGTGGAAAAAAGTGGGGCCATTTGACAAAATTTGATGTTTTGGGGATAGTTGACTTTTGGCAATTTTGGAAAAATGCCCAACTTCCACAATGCACAACTTCTTCAAATTTGAACTTTTGGAAGTGTTATTAGACTTTTTAGAAACCTTGAGATGTCCTCTAACCAACCCTTTTGGTCTCATCTCATTTTGATATTGCATGCTTAAGTTATAAGCTTTGGAAAAACAGGTGTTTTTGTTGACTTTCAAAAATGACCTATAATGTCCAAATTTATAACTTTTTTTGAGTGCATTTCTTGATCTTGGGGTGTGAAGATGTATTGTAGGAAATTTCATCCTCTTCAAAATGAGCTTTGGATGGGTCATTTCTCATAAAGTATGAGAAAGTTATCCTTGGTCAAAGTTTAGTTGACTTTTCCTACAAAACCCTAATTTAGCAACTTTTGAGTCTTGATGAAATTTGAGCAATCCTTGATGAATCATGATCAACCCTTGATCAAATGATGAAACATCCTTCAAAATGAGAATGTTGACAAAAAAATCTTGAAGTTTGACTGTATTTGGGTCACAGTTGACTTTTGCCCTAGCACAGTCGATTTTTGGACCTCTTGAGCAATTGGCTGACCAAACTTTCTCTACAAGGCTTGAAAGTTGACATGGATGAACTTGAGAACATGTTAGGACATTGGGGAGCATTTTAGGTCATTTGGATGTAAGGACCTTTGTGATCGGTGGATCTGGAACTGACTGTTTTAACGCTGGTTCGCGAAATGTCGCGGAAGCAAGAGTCGCCACCGTCTTTTATTTTCTCCAAATGGAAAGGACAAAAGCACAGAAAAATTCCTTTAAAGAGATTGCTCTCGGTTCGGGAGGTAGGTTATAGAAAGGGAAGGTGTTAGCACCCTTTCTATCCATGGTTATCCATGGGCTCTTAGGTACTTGCTCAATGTGTTTTCAAAATTGTTTGTTTGCTTTTCAATTGTGGGTTTTAAAAGTTTCTTTGAAAAATTTCAGTTCGACTCGTACGTCAGAGTGTTTGAAAAATTTGCTTTGAAAGCTTTTGAAAAGTGTTGGTGTGAAAAGTATTATTTGTTTTGTTTTTGAAGAGAGCAAGTACCTACGAGAACCTACCTACCCTAAGGAATTCGTCTGTGTAAATGTCCTTTAAAGTAGTGCCATCCCACCATTGAGAGGTAGGTAGCACCACCGTTGGAGGTGTTCGGGTCAATTCGAGTTTTAGGGACATGGTGATCACCGGAGCAACAGTAGGACACCTTAGAAGCTACCCTTATGCCATTGATCCTTTATTTTCCGAGGCAACCGTTTTGAGGCAACTGGATCATGTCATGGACATAAGGACTTACTAAAACGTCCTATACTCGACGACCACCTTTCGAAAGGCAACAGTGAGGCGTACCCTAGGGGTGGTGTGTGAATTGTGTGTCATTTTCAGTTTATTATTTGTCTTGTCATGCATTGGTGATCTATCGATTCGATTTTTATTTTTGGGCATTCATTCTTTCATGCATATTTATTAACAGTTATATATTTGCGAGAAAATAAATCTAAACTATTACAACTGGCGCGGGTCCACATCGCCAAAAAACCGAACCCGATTTGACTGAAAATAAATAAAGCGAATAAATAAAAGTGCGAGAATTTTAAATTACATGGCTTTGGGGCATATACAGAATTATTTAAACAATATAAAATAGATGCGCGAAATAAAGAGTTTAAACAAAATTAGGGCATTGGACCCTTTTACAAACAATTAAAATTAATCAAGGAATCTAAAATTAAAATTAAGTGAAAAATAGTGTTTTTGTGTTTTTGTGTTTTTTAGATTTAAAAGAAAAAGAAAAATTATTTAAAATTAAAATGCTAAACCCTAATTCTAATGTTTTTTAAGTTTTTAAGAAAGAGATTTAATTTCTAACCTAATTTAACTCTAAATTAATTTATGTACAATTTTTAATTATGAAAATAAAAATAATAAATAATAATATTGTGAGAAAAGGAACAATTAAAAAAAATGATATAAAAAATTAATAATTAACCTAATTCTACATTTTTTGGATTTTTATTATGAAAAAGAATTAAAATTAAAACTTAATTAAACTAAATGATTTACATTTTAATTTATTTATAAAAGTAATCAAAGTTAATTATATTTTTTTTGTCCTTTCTGTATTTTTAATGTTTTTTTATATTTTTGTAAGAATTAATTAAATCAGAAAATAAAACACAAGTAAATTTAAAAATAATAGCATATAAAGAAAATTAGAAAAAAAGAAAAAAAAAGATAGAACCAGGGAGGTGTGGTCTCAAATTTGGAGGTGTAGGCCTGGTGATTTTGGCCCATTTGCATTGTGAATCATTGACTTTTCTGGATCATGTGCCAACGGGTTGACTTGATGTATGGTGCACTCTTCATCTTGGCCATGGATCTGATGCTCTCTGGACGCGTGGAGGTTGGATGAGGACGGAACATGGTGGACGTCACTATGAACGCTGCATGTGAATTCAAGTTGAAAAACAATATGAAATTGTGTAGACCTGGGACTTGAACCCAGGTCATGAGAGTCACATGCGCTTATCCCTTGCCACTGAGCCATTTCATTTTCAATTAATATATAATAGTAAATAAACAATATAAAGGAAAAACATCAACGCTCTTTAAAACGCGCGCTAATTCAAATTCGCCCAATCTGCTTGTGCCACGCCATCATCCCTTCCAATTTCCTGAAACACAAACAAATAAAGCAACGGTTTTGAAACGTAGTGTTAGGGAGGCTAGCAGAAAATAGCGATTAGGTCCCTGTAGCTCATAAATTTGTCGCGAGCATATCTTCTTCTTCGTCTCTAAATGCTGAGTTCAACCATGGTGGTTAGGAACCTTAATTTTTCCTCTACAAAAAAACCCTAATTTAAGAAAGCTGTAACCCTAGGATTCGAAAATGGTGGATTAGCGTATGATTAGCAAAAATGAAATTAAACACCATGAATAGTTTAGAAACTTCGCATGGAACAAGAATATGCTATTGGAATGCAGTGAAGATGCTTAAAATGGAGAACACGATTTCAAATATTTTGCTGTACAGTTTGAGTTGTGGATACCAGTTCAAGGAGTTTTGGAAGATGTTTTGAATTGGAACGTGTTCAGTGATTGTCCAGGATGCTTATGGAACAAAAATTAAGGCTTGAAAAGATCCCTAGCTTTGAAATCAGATTTGCATTTTATGTCCAAATTTTCAAAATTCCAATCCACTTTTGAGCGAGCCTTTTGCTGCACTATGGTTAGGGTTTGACTCAATGCATCTCATGGAAGGGAATTGGTTTGTTTTTTGACCTAAATTCAAGCTTGGGAAAGAATTGGTCTTAGGGTTTCTTCCATTAACCATTTTCCTTCTTTTTAGCCAAAACCTAGACCTAGTATGCAAATGAACCCTAGCCTGATTTCTTGAGTTGGTTCATGATACATAGGAATTGTCCAAGTTCATTTGACACTATTCCATTGGTTTTTAAATTTTATTTGAATTTTCAAAGAATTAAAATGAATTAAATCATCAAAAATTAAATAAAATAAAAAAATCAATATTTGGTCTTGAAATCAACCATGGAACACGTGTGTGGCATGACAAGGATGAACAAAGTGAGAAAAATGGGGCCCTTTTGTCAAAATTGGATTTTCAAGGATAGTTGACTTTTGCCATTTCACAAAAATTTCCCAACTTCTACAAGGCATAACTTGCTCAATTTTTAAGATTTTCTCATGTTCTTGGACATTTTGGAAAGGTCTTTGAGTCTTTTAACCAATGCCTTTGGTCCCATGTCATTTTGATTTACCAATCTCAAGTTATGGCCTTTGACTTAAAGTCCCTTTTTGTTGACTTTTGAAAATGACCTATAATGTTGAAATTGATAACTTTTTGTGAGAGCATTTCTTGGACTTGAAGTATGAAGATGAGTTGTAGGAAATGTCTTTCTCTTCAAAATGAGATTTGGATGGAATTTTTCTGATAATCCATGTGAAAGTTATGCCCTGGTCAATTTCAGTTGACTTTTTCAGCTGTCCAAATATAGCAACTTGTGCATCTTTGATGATTTCTGAGCCAAATTTTGAGAATCATGATCAAGCATTGATCAAATGATGTTTGTGGCTTCAAAATGATAGGTTGACCAAAAATTTGAACTTTTGACTGCCAAATGACCATTTTGCCCCTACAGTTGACTGTAGTGCAATTTAGGGTTTTGACTGTGCAATCTTGAGCTGAATGCCTTGAAACTTGATATGAGGATGCTTGACCATGTTTGTAAGCATATGAGACTTGATTGAGCCTTTGAAAACTTCCTTTTCTTGATCAGAACCCAAACCCTAGTTTTGACTGTGTAGGAGACAGTTGAATGCATAACCCTTGGGGGAATTTTGTGACCTGGCTTGGCAATTTCTTGAAGAATATGGGAGGGCAAATTTTGGGGTATAACAGTTGCCCCTGTTCAATCTTCTTAGACCTGAGGATGCAGATTGGCTGACGTGCCTTTCGTAATCCGATGGTAAAAGAAGATTGGACACTAGAGTGCCCAGAAATTTGCGCTCACATGTTAGCAATGATGGGAATGGGCTTATAGATGCCATTTAGAGGTAGGATGATGGGCTTATAGATGCCATCTGGATGTTTTGATTGCGTAAGAGATTCCTTCGCTAGAACCTGCCTACCTGCAAAATAGAAAATAAGTACCTGACACGTTGCAGGAGCTGATGTTTAGATGTGTCCTGGTTGGTTACAGGAGCTGAGTCTGGAGCTTCAAACGGCGATGAAAGAACCAGGGATGATTACTTCCTTAGCATGAATGGTAAGAGAGCCTTGGGTGACTTTAACTTCAACAACGCTCGTTGAGAAAAATCTGGGGTGTCTTCTACTGGGATAAGAATCAGGGAGATCTTAAGGTCGATCTGACTGAACCAGAGAGGCCTTTGACTGGGTAAGCAATCAGGAAAATCTTGGGACGATTTAACTGAACCGGTCTAGGTCTTGAAATGTCTTCTACTGGGATAAGAATCAGGGAGATCTTAAGGTCGATCTGACTGAACCAGAGAGGCCTTTGACAGAATCAGGAAAATCTTGGGACGATTTAACTGAACCGGTCTAGGTCTTGAAATGTCTTCAAAGGGATAAGCATCAGGAAAATCTTGGGACGATTTAACTGAACCAGAGAAGGCCTTTGACTGAACCAGTCTAGGTCTTGAAATGTCTTCAAAGGGATAAGCATCAGGAAAATCTTGGGACGATTTAACTGAACCAGAGAAGGCCTTTGACTGAACCAGTCTAGGTCTTGAAATGTCTTCAAAGGGATAAGCATCAGGAAAATCTTGGGACGATTTAACTGAACCAGAGAAGGCCTTTGACTGAACCAGTCTAGGTCTTGAAATGTCTTCAAAGGGATAAGCATCAGGAAAATCTTGGGACGATTTAACTGAACCAGAGAAGGCCTTTGACTGAACCAGTCTAGGTCTTGAACTGTCTTCAAAGGGATAAGCATCAGGAAAATCTTGGGACGATTTAACTGAACCAGAGAAGGCCTTTGACTGAACCAGTCTAGGTCTTGAAATGTCTTCAAAGGGATAAGCATCAGGAAGATCTTGAGATTGATCTGACTGAACCAGAGAAGGCCTTTGACTGAACCAGTCTAGGTCTTCAAATGTAGCTTGAGAACTTAACTGGATCTTCCCTGAAAGGTAAAAGTCAGTCATATGCAATGCATGATATGGATCAAGCAATGATGCTCTCAACATAGATGAGATTTGTATGATGCAGTGCGTTATGCATGCTATAATGATGTACGTGATGTTTTATGTATGTTTTTGTCTAGGAAAGTGAATCCTTGACGGGTGCCGGGAAGTCGTATCCTGGGCTGATGTCGAAGAATGGATTTTGTTTCCGCTGTGGATGATAATTGCAAGGATACCGGTAGGAGAAGATGACTCCGTTGCGGAATGAACTTGGCGAATGGTAGATTCTGCGGGGAGAAAAGATACTCTAACGATCATGCTGGAAAGCAATACTCTGTGGGAAGAGTGATGCCTTGCTGAATGTTGATAGCAACTCTGTTGGGGATACCGTTGTTGTATTGGAAGTGTGAATTGACTTCGCTGGGGATAGGAAAGAACTACGTTGACGACGACTCTCCCTTGGCTTTTGGCTGAGGATAACCCAGTTATATCCTGTTAAGGAAATAACTCTTTGAATAAAGCCGGACGACGCGTTCGTGCTCTGCGAGGGGATAAGCTTCCAGAATCTACTGGGGATAAGCTTACTGCTTGGGGAGATGAATTCCATCTTTCCTGGGGAACCTGGATGGGACTCTCCTGGGGAATTTAAGATAGGCTGGGGAAGTGATTCCTTTGAATGTTGAGGTACCGCCGGGGAACAATCTTTAGACCAAGACTGCCGGGGATGCTTGTTAAGAATATATGCTGCTGGGGGAATATTGGGATCTATTGGAGGATACCCAATTTCCTTGAG
Source organism: Vicia faba (assembly GCA_948472305.1). Taxonomy (NCBI): domain Eukaryota; kingdom Viridiplantae; phylum Streptophyta; class Magnoliopsida; order Fabales; family Fabaceae; genus Vicia; species Vicia faba. The sequence goes on from CATIWC010001452.1 coordinate 161,574, forward strand.
ACTTGTTAACTTTGTTTGGGGAAGAATGCACTGACTTGCTGTCTCACTCTCTGGGGAATTTAAGATGTCTGGTTAGGTTCTTTAGCTGAACCTACTTTGGTACCTTGGATAGAACAATTAGACTGCTCAAACAACTCTTTATTGCCCCTGTTTCTAGTGTCACCTGCAATTAGTTCTTTGTCTCGTATGCAAATATTTATGAGCTAGCAAATTATTATCAATGCATATATCACAAATTGAACCTTGGACGTTTTTCGCAAAACCAAAACAGAAAAAGAAAAAAAAAACAGTTGGCACGTTTAACTGAAAAGTATATTTGTATTGATTTTGAATAGCCTGTGAATAGGCGTTTTGTGTACAAGAGGCTGACGTCCTAGTAAGCGGAATGTCGCCGAGCAAAAGAGTTTATTACAAGTTTTGTACAAAAGAAATTAAAACAGCTGTGTGAAATATGAATGATCCACTGGGTTTCAACTCTGCTATAGCCTTTATAACTCCGAGCGTCTCATCACTTGGTGACCTTGGTTGAAGGTGAGGCTGACTGATCGATGCCGTCTTGATGTAGATACCGGATTCTGGATGCAAAGTGATCCAATGAGACATAGTATTACGCTTTTATCCCTAACTTTTGCCTGGACTGCCTTTTCGGGTTTTCAGTCCACCGGGATACCCATTTTTGCCCAAGCCGCCTTTTCAGGTTTTCGACTTGCCGGGTGTACAGATTTTTCATTTTCATCCCTTCATTTTGCCCGAACCCTTTTGGTTCGACGGGAAGCCCTTATTTTTTCCTAGGCATGTCAGCCTAGCGGGTCATTTTTCATGCGTAGTATTTTTTAACTATGTCTGCATTGGCGGGGTGAGGAAGGTCGTCACCATCCATGTTGGTTAATATCATTGCTCCTCCTGAGAACACATGCTTAACCACAAATGGCCCTTCGTACGTAGGGGTCCATTTGCCCCTTGGATCACTCTGAGGAAGGATGATTCGCTTGATCACCAGATCCCCGACTTGATATTCCTGTGGTCTGACCTTTTTGTTAAATGCCCTGATCATTCGTTTCTGATACGTCTGACCATGACAGATAGCAGCAAGTCTCTTTTCGTCAATAAGGTTGAGCTGATCAAGTCGTGTCTGGATCCAATCATCTTCATTCAGATTTGCATCCTTCATTATCCGGAGAGAAGGAATTTGTACCTCAATCGGCAAGACTGCTTCCATGCCATAAACCAGAGAGAAAGGAGTTGCCCCAGTTGACGTCCTAGCTGAAGTACGATACCCATGCAGAGCGAACGGTAACATCTCGTGCCAATCTTTATACGTTACTGTCATCTTCTGCACGATCTTCTTGATGTTTTTATTAGCTGCTTCTACAGCCCCATTCATCTTTGGTCTGTAAGGAGAAGAATTGTGGTGCTGTATCTTGAACTGTTCGCAGAGCTCAGCAATCATCTTATTGTTCAGATTGGTACCGTTATCTGTAATAATCCGCTCAGGGACACCGTACCGACATATCAGATTGTGCCGAATGAACCGTGCCACAACAGTCTTAGTTACCGTAGCGTAGGATGCTGCCTCAACCCACTTCGTAAAATAATCAATCGCCACTAAGATGAAGCGATGTCCATTAGATGCCGTAGGTTTAATCTCACCGATCATGTCTATGCCCCACATTGCAAACGGCCAAGGCGCAGTCAGAACATTCAGGGGAACCGGAGGAACATGCACCTTGTCTGCGTAGATCTGGCATTTATGGCATGTCCTAGAATGTTGGTAGCAATCAGCTTCCATGGTGGACCAGTAATACCCTGCCCGTAGAATCTTCTTGGCCATGGTATGTCCACTGGAGTGTGTACCAAAGGTCCCATCATGTAGCTCTTCCATGATTCTTTCCGCTTCATTCTTATCTACACAACGCAGTAGGGTCGAATCCTGGTTTCGCTTGTACAAGATGCCGTTGCTAAGAAAGAACTTGGCTGCAAACCTCCTCAGGAATTTCTTATCATTGACAGAAGCACCTTCAGGGTATTCCTGAGCTTCCAGATATCTCTTCACTTCGTGGTACCAAGGCTTCTCAGTCACCAATTCAGTTTCGAGATCACAACAGTATGCCGGTTCGTCCCGTTTCCAAATGATGATCCGGGGAGCTTCATTATCCCATTTAACCTTGAACATTGAAGACATTGTAGCTAACGCGTCCGCCAACTGATTCTCTTCTCTTGGAAAGTGCTCAAATGTTATCTCTGTGAAGTGGGGGATCAGGGCCAACACGCATTCTCTGTAAGGAATCAAGTTTGGATGTTTCGTATCCCACTCTCCTTTGATCTGATTGATCACGAGAGCGGAATCTCCGAAGACACTCAGAAATTTGATCCTCAGGTCTATCGCAGCTTGAAGACCCATAATACACGCTTCATACTCCGCCATGTTGTTGGTACAGTTGAAACACAGCCGGGCGGTGAGTGGAGTATGAGTACCCTGTGGAGATACGATTATGGCGCCGATACCATTTCCCAAAGCATTGGAGGCTCCGTCAAAGTGCATAGACCATCGGGATCCCGGTTCAGGTCCTTCATCCGGTCCAGGTATTTCACAGTCAGTTACTATCATAATGCTTTCATCTGGAAACTCGAAGTTCATTGACTGGTAGTCATCCACAGCTTGATGTGCTAAGTGGTCTGCCAATACACTTCCCTTGATGGCTTTTTGGGTCGTATACTGAATGTCGTATTCCGTCAAGATCATTTGCCATCTTGCAATTCTCCCAGACAGAGCAGGCTTTTCGAATATGTACTTTATAGGATCCATTTTTGAGATCAATAAGGTAGTGTGAGTCAGCATATACTGTCTCAGCCGGCGAGCAGCCCATACCAAAGCGCAGCAAGTTTTCTCAAGCAGTGAGTATCGGGTCTCACAATCGGTAAACTTTTTGCTAAGGTAATAAATGGCATGCTCTTTTCGGCCAGACTCGTCATGCTGCCCCAGCACACACCCCATTGCATTATCAAGCACTGTCAGGTAAAGTATCAAAGGTCTCCCTTCCACTGGTGGCATAAGGATGGGTGGTTCTTGGAGATATTCTTTGATTCTGTCAAAAGCAGCCTGACATTCATCGTTCCAACGTACTACCTGATCTTTCTTCAACAGCTTGAAGATGGGCTCACAGGTGGCAGTCAGATGAGAGATGAAGCGAGCAATGTAATTCAGGCGTCCTAGAAAGCCTCTGACTTCCTTCTCCGTTTTAGGAACTGGCATCTCTTGAATGGCTTTGACCTTAGCAGGGTCCACTTGAATTCCTTTATCACTGACCACAAAGCCTAGCAACTTTCCAGATCTTACCCCGAAGGTGCACTTGTTCGGGTTCAACCTCAGCTTGTACAATTTCAACCGGTCAAACAGTTTCTGCAGATGATCAAGGTGTTCTTCCTCAGTCTGGGACCTAGCGATCATGTCGTCCACATACACTTCTATCTCATGGTGGATCATATCATGAAATAAAGTAACCATGGCACGTTGGTAGGTTGCCCCAGCATTTTTCAGTCCGAAAGGCATGACTTTGTAACAGAAGGTGCCCCACTGAGTAACAAATGTAGTCTTTTCCATGTCTTCCGGAGCCATCTTGATCTGATTGTAGCCTGAAAAACCATCCATGAAAGAGAACACTTTATGCTGAGCTGTATTATCAACAAGGACATCAATGTGGGGTAGAGGGAAGTCATCCTTGGGGCTGGCCCTGTTCAGATCCCTGTAATCGACACACATCCTGACCTTGCCATCCTTCTTAGGTACCGGCACCACGTTGGCAACCCACTGAGGGTAAGAAGTTACTGCAAGAAACCCGGCATCAAATTGCTTCATAACCTCGGCTTTAATCTTCTCAGACATCTCTGGACGCATACGGCGGACCTTTTGCTTAACCGGAGGGAAATCTTCTTTAGTTGGTAAGTGATGGACCACAATGTCGGTATCTAATCCGGGCATATCTTCGTAAGACCAGGCAAAGATTTCTTTATAGTCATGCAGCATCTGAGTCAACCGTTGCTTCACGCTGAGTTCTAGGTTGGCACCAATCTTCACCTCTTTCTTGTCTTCCTCAGTACCCAAGTTTATTATTTCCACTGGCTCTTCATGGGGTTGAATTGCCCTCTCTTCCTGTTGTAACAGTCTTGCAAGTTCACCAGGCACTTCGCAATCATCTTCACCTTCGTCTTCGGCTAAGTTGATCGGATTTTCGAAGTCATAACTGGCAGTAGCAGAGTCGTTACCAGTGAGATCCAGAGTGGATTGAAACCTGTATGAGTGAGTGTGTGTGTAAATACAGCTGTTTTGCAATATGTAAAGAAAGGAAAGAAAAGGAGCGCAAAATTTGAAATGTGAAAAACGTCCAATGCTTTTATTCATGATATATGATGGTGACAAACGAAAGCCCTCATAAATAAAACCACGGTGCCCCGGGTAAGACACCGGGCCATATAGTCTCAAATTATTGTTTATTACAAATCAAAAAACAAAGAAATTCATTACTGGGAGACAAAAGTTATAGGTGTAAAATCTTTAGCAGTCCAATTGGTCAATCCACCGTCGGCCGTTGGGTAGATCCAGCTATCGAACTCTGACTCTCCCACTTCATCTTCCTCTCCAATAGCATTCACTCCATGCTGAGTGATGAGCACCGGAGGTCTTCCAATTCTTGCCTTGCGCACCGCTTTCTGAGCTTCTGTGGTGAAACCCAGCCCAAACTTGTTAGTCTTAGGAGTAAGATCAGGGAGCTTGCCCCAGTTTGCACATTCGCCTTTTTCGATCACAGCCCGGGCGTCCTTTAAGGAGGCCATCTTCATAGGAGAAACCTCTTCATCTTCTGCTGCTGCCAAGGTTTGTGGTACTTCCTCAAAATGTTGAAAGGGGGTTTCAATGAACTCCCCATCCATTTCTACATATCTGAAGGAGTTGAGGTGGCTGACCATGTACTCCTCTTCCCCTTGCACTGTTACGATCTTCCCCCTGACCGGGTACTTGAGCTTCTGATGCAATGTGGAGGTCACAGCTCCAGCCTTGTGGATCCATGGGCGACCCAGCAAACAAGAATAGGACGGATGGATATCCATCACATAGAACTTTGAATCGAATACCTGTGACCCAACCCTGATTGGGATGTCCACTTCACCATGCACCATTCTTTTGGACCCGTCAAAGGCCCGGACAACAATGCTACTTGGTTTGAGCTCTAGACCTTCACAATCCAGCCTATCCAGAGCCTTCTTGGGCAGCACATTCAATGAGGAACCTGTGTCAACCAGCACATGAGCAAGAGTAGTGCCCCTGCATTCAATGGAGACATGCAGGGCATCATTATGGTTCTTCCCTTTTGCTGTCAGATCGGCATCAGAGAAACCCAGGCCATTATCAGCAGTTAGGTTGGCCACACAATCGGTGAACTGGTCAGCAGTCGTATCTTGGGGTACGTGGGCAGTCTTTAAGAAAGCAATCAGAGCCTTTGCATGAGCCTCTGAACACAGCAGCAGTGACAACATGGAGATTTTAGAGGGGGTGTGCCCCAGCTGTTCCACAACGTTGAAATCACTCTTCTTTATTATCTTGAGGATTTCTTCCATCTCCTGCTTGGAAGCCTCAACAATGGTCTTTGGTGCCTCCGTCCGGGCAGGCATATCAGCAGCAATTCCCTTGCCCCGAGTATCAGATGACTCAGCAGCAGGGGTGGATACTTGGTCAGGGGGAGACACAGGCACTCTGGCAGGTGTGAAGATCAAAGGCCTATGAATTGCCGGAGGAGCAATGTCTGGCGAGAACAGTCTTCCGCTACGAGTGACCTTAGCAGGCCCGGTGATGTTGGAGACACCAGTATCAATGTTGCACTCTTGTTTCACACCCAGAACATAAACATCCGCCCCATAGTGCCATGGGACAGCCTTATCAGATTTGTAGGGTATAGGCCCCGGAACAGTAATGGTGATGGGAACATTCTTGTGAACTGACAAAACTTGTATAGGCTTCTTTGAAGGAGCCTCGGAATAGTTGTTGAAGATGGTAACGATCGACACTTCTTCAACAGGAGCAGCAGGAACAATAGTCTTTTCGAACAAAATCTCTCTACTATCTATCAGGTTTTGGATGCCTGACTTCAACAGAGAACAACCAACAGGGGAAGCAACACATAGAGGGCAACTTTCGCTACATCCCGGAAATAAACCGGCTAGCAACAGATTCCTCTTAACCATCAGCAACGGAGTAGCAACATCATCCACCGAAGCTACATACAAATTCTCCTCAACAGCGTTCACTCCATGCTGGGGCATGGGAGCATTTACAACACTCGGCCTCTCGGGCGCCTCAAACTGTATCTCCTTGGCATCAATGAGGTCTTGAACCTTATTCCTTAGGGCCCAACAGTCATCTGTGTTATGCCCCGAGCTATCAGAGTGATAAGCACAGCGAGCATTTGGATTGAACTTGGGAGATGCAGTGTTGGGAAACTTTGGAGCCTCCTTGACAGTCACTAAATTGGTGGATAGCAACTGTGGCAGGATCTGTGATAAGGTCATGCTTAAACGGGTAAACTCTCTCCGGGGTCTTTCAAACTTTTGAGGATTAGTTGGCCGAGGAGCGGCAGCAGGTTTGGCAATCATTACCGCACTGACAGATTGGCGGTGCTCAGGTCGCTCTGTTCTCCGGGAGTTATATACAGCACTAGCCTCCTTTTTGAAGGGTTTCTTCTCAGTACTGGAGGAGGCAACTTTCTGTATCTTCCCCGATTTTATACCGGCCTCAATCCTTTCACCAGTCAGGATTAGATCGGTAAACCCAGCAGAGGAATTACCAATGAGATGATTGAAAAATGGACCAGATAGGGTCCCCAAGAACATATCTACCAGCTCCCGGTCCGTCAATGGTGGCTGCACCCTGCCAGCCAAGTCTCTCCATTTCTGGGCGTACTCCTTAAAACCTTCACCCGACCCTAGCGACATACCCTGGAGCTGGGTACGCGTAGGAGCGAGGTCGGCATTATACTGATACTGCTTATAAAAAGCAGTGGCCAGATCCTCCCAGTTACGAATGCTGATTCCATCCAGCTGATAGAACCAGTCGAGGTGAGTCCCTGAAAGACTCTCCTGGAAGAAGTGGATCCAAAGGTTCTTGTCTGCTGTGTAAGGCTGGATCTTCCTTACATAAGAACGGAGGTGCATCTTGGGACAGGAAGCCCCATCATACTTCACGAAGGCAGGTGTTTTGAACTTGTGCGGGATCACCACTCCAGTAGATAACCCCAAGTCTCCGAAATCCAATCCAGGCACCCGTTGAACTTCCACAGCCTTTAATCTGTCTTCCAGCTGTTTGTACCGGTCTTCAGCAGGAGGGTACTGGTCGTCGTTAAAGTCTGTTTCAGTATCAGAGCCCACAGGAGTAGTGACCTCCCTTTCATGGTGACTACCTTCCGTCACAGATGGAGGAGTCCTTTCAGCTTCAACAACCAAAGTGTTCCCGAGTCTGCGCCCAGTGTTAAATAGCACAGTCCTCCTCTTCTTCTTAGTCTTCTTCAACAGCATGGTCTTTAACTCTTGTTGACCCTGAGACAAGCCCTTGATCAGCTCCTGAAATTGGGCGTTTTGCGCCTGAAACTGGACGTTCTGCGCCTGAAGAGCCTTGATAGCCGCATCGGTTGATGATTCAGGAGGGTTCATGATGCTGAAATAAACAGCGAAGAACGGTAAACAACCTGAAAAGAAGAGTATTTATGATGCACATGATGAATGATATGTGTTTATGCAATGCATTCAAGAGTTCGAAATTTCAAATTTGTTGTAGACCAAAAGGAACGCACGTTATTATTAAGAAAATCATTGTTTAATACATCAAAGCCTCATGGGCAAAAGTACAAAAAAGATCAAATCACATCCAAAATATGTTGCGCATCTTCTTTGGAGCTACGTAAGTGTTGAGATTCCTTTCCTCGTGCAACAGACGGGTGAGCTCCAAAACCTTCTTTTCACTGGCATGCAAACTAGTCTCAAGAGAATTCCTCTCTTCTTTAAGCTGGATCCAACTCTTCTGCATCTCTTCCCAGGATGTGGGCATATCAGGGTGCTGAATAACATGAGACACCTCTCCTTCCAAGGCAGGCTCTTTGATTACTGGAAGCATGTGAGGATAAGGCATCACTAATTTCTGAGAGCGGGCTCGTACCCATTTGAGGTAAGGCTCCAAAGGGATGGAGTTCCTGTGCCCCAGTGTCTTGCTGTCTATCCTACTAGGCATCCTCCAAGCTCTGATAAATCTCTGGCGAAGTCCTTGAGTATCATTGTCGAAGTCAAAAACTATGTCAGGAATCAACATGTCATGAGGACCATCTCTCCGAGCATAACCAAATTGTCTCCAAGCCAGGCATGGACTATAAGTAATACCCCCTCTGATTCCAAGTAAAGGAACATTAGGATACTCCCCGCAACGATCAATGATAGTGACATCTTCTCTGGACCTAGGGCACCAATGTATATCTGCATGTGTAAGAGTCATCAACCGTTGCGACCATCTCAAACCCCGCTCGTTCTTCAGGACTGACTGTGGAAGGTGCGAAATAAACCACTTTCCCAGGAGAGGAGTGCAACACATTAGGACACCTCTTTTTATCATGGTTCGAGTGTAACATGAGTGAAGGATGTCCCCCAGCAACGTAGGTATAGGATTCCTGGACATAAAGATCTGGACGGCACTGATATCAATGAGCTGGTCTGGGTTAGGGAACAACACCAAACCATAAACAAGGAGGGCCACAACCTCTTCAAAAGCTTGCAAGTCAAGGGAGTTCCAACAATCATAGGCCTTTTCAAACAGAAACCTGGCTAAGAACCCTTTGATACCACTTCTAACTTCCCAATGTCCCTTGAGGTCAGATGACTGTAGGTGCAAGGCTTTAGCAATCTCTTCAAGCTTAGGTTCCTTTTCTGTACCGTTGAAGGGTAGCTGATCAAGGATAGGGATCTTCAGGAGTCGGGAGAACTCCTCCAATGTAGGTACCAACTGATAGTCCAAGAAGGTGAAACAGTGATGCAGAGGGTCAAAGAATTGGAACAGGACTTTTATCATATCTTCCTCAATGTTGGTGTTGACCAAGCTGATGAGGCTTCCATGCCTTTCACTGAATGAAGAGTTCTCAGGAATCCTGGATATAAGCTCCTTAAGCTGAGGAGGGATCCTTACAAGACTGATTGGAATTGTCTTTCTACGAACAGTTTCCATGTCCTACAAAACAAGAACAAAGATGAAAATTCGAACCCCTGAAATGGTTAGTTAATGCCTATGATGCTGGATGATGTCATGATGCTATGATTAAACACCCCACAGATATGTACAAAGACAAACATGTAAGGCACACAAGGCACACAAGACAGGCCCTTAAGGTTTAAGGCCAGCATGAGGTCTGGGTAGTACCCTCTTGAAGTTGGTGGGTTCATCCTGTCCTAATCAAAGTAACCGGGTTCTAAGGTTCCCAATATCACGGGATTGCTTTCATTGTTCATCGTTTCGATTTAGCCACTGAACTGGCGACCGAAATATTCCAGGAAAGCAACCCTCAATTGAGTGTAGTATCGAGTATCAACCAACCTCGGACTGCACCAAAGTCAGTTATCTCACTACCCTAAAGAGGCCAAGATGGTTCAATTAAGGTTCCTAAGGTTTGTTGATGCTTCATGACACCACATGGAGGCCCCGTACTCTCCTTGACTGACTCAAGGGTTACCGGTACACACCAAAGTGCCACATCAACGTAGCAGACTGTTTCAACCATGTCGGTATACCCCGCACAGTTCCCTCACAGCCTTGTTGCTACTTTCTAAGAAAGGTATCCCCCAGATCCGGGTTAGGATCTATAGATCTCCCAAGCAACCCACAATTTTAAAGCATACAAGGAAAGCAATTGAAAACACAGTGATCTTAGTCCTAAGGTACACCTCACTTTAAGATTTTCCCCAGCAGAGTCGCCAGTTCTGTGATCGGTGGATCTGGAACTGACTGTTTTAACGCTGGTTCGCGAAATGTCGCGGAAGCAAGAGTCGCCACCGTCTTTTATTTTCTCCAAATGGAAAGGACAAAAGCACAGAAAAATTCCTTTAAAGAGATTGCTCTCGGTTCGGGAGGTAGGTTATAGAAAGGGAAGGTGTTAGCACCCTTTCTATCCATGGTTATCCATGGGCTCTTAGGTACTTGCTCAATGTGTTTTCAAAATTGTTTGTTTGCTTTTCAATTGTGGGTTTTAAAAGTTTCTTTGAAAAATTTCAGTTCGACTCGTACGTCAGAGTGTTTGAAAAATTTGCTTTGAAAGCTTTTGAAAAGTGTTGGTGTGAAAAGTATTATTTGTTTTGTTTTTGAAGAGAGCAAGTACCTACGAGAACCTACCTACCCTAAGGAATTCGTCTGTGTAAATGTCCTTTAAAGTAGTGCCATCCCACCATTGAGAGGTAGGTAGCACCACCGTTGGAGGTGTTCGGGTCAATTCGAGTTTTAGGGACATGGTGATCACCGGAGCAACAGTAGGACACCTTAGAAGCTACCCTTATGCCATTGATCCTTTATTTTCCGAGGCAACCGTTTTGAGGCAACTGGATCATGTCATGGACATAAGGACTTACTAAAACGTCCTATACTCGACGACCACCTTTCGAAAGGCAACAGTGAGGCGTACCCTAGGGGTGGTGTGTGAATTGTGTGTCATTTTCAGTTTATTATTTGTCTTGTCATGCATTGGTGATCTATCGATTCGATTTTTATTTTTGGGCATTCATTCTTTCATGCATATTTATTAACAGTTATATATTTGCGAGAAAATAAATCTAAACTATTACAACTGGCGCGGGTCCACATCGCCAAAAAACCGAACCCGATTTGACTGAAAATAAATAAAGCGAATAAATAAAAGTGCGAGAATTTTAAATTACATGGCTTTGGGGCATATACAGAATTATTTAAACAATATAAAATAGATGCGCGAAATAAAGAGTTTAAACAAAATTAGGGCATTGGACCCTTTTACAAACAATTAAAATTAATCAAGGAATCTAAAATTAAAATTAAGTGAAAAATAGTGTTTTTGTGTTTTTGTGTTTTTTAGATTTAAAAGAAAAAGAAAAATTATTTAAAATTAAAATGCTAAACCCTAATTCTAATGTTTTTTAAGTTTTTAAGAAAGAGATTTAATTTCTAACCTAATTTAACTCTAAATTAATTTATGTACAATTTTTAATTATGAAAATAAAAATAATAAATAATAATATTGTGAGAAAAGGAACAATTAAAAAAAATGATATAAAAAAATTAATAATTAACCTAATTCTACATTTTTTGGATTTTTATTATGAAAAAGAATTAAAATTAAAACTTAATTAAACTAAATGATTTACATTTTAATTTATTTATAAAAGTAATCAAAGTTAATTATATTTTTTTTGTCCTTTCTGTATTTTTAATGTTTTTTTATATTTTTGTAAGAATTAATTAAATCAGAAAATAAAACACAAGTAAATTTAAAAATAATAGCATATAAAGAAAATTAGAAAAAAAGAAAAAAAAAGATAGAACCAGGGAGGTGTGGTCTCAAATTTGGAGGTGTAGGCCTGGTGATTTTGGCCCATTTGCATTGTGAATCATTGACTTTTCTGGATCATGTGCCAACGGGTTGACTTGATGTATGGTGCACTCTTCATCTTGGCCATGGATCTGATGCTCTCTGGACGCGTGGAGGTTGGATGAGGACGGAACATGGTGGACGTCACTATGAACGCTGCATGTGAATTCAAGTTGAAAAACAATATGAAATTGTGTAGACCTGGGACTTGAACCCAGGTCATGAGAGTCACATGCGCTTATCCCTTGCCACTGAGCCATTTCATTTTCAATTAATATATAATAGTAAATAAACAATATAAAGGAAAAACATCAACGCTCTTTAAAACGCGCGCTAATTCAAATTCGCCCAATCTGCTTGTGCCACGCCATCATCCCTTCCAATTTCCTGAAACACAAACAAATAAAGCAACGGTTTTGAAACGTAGTGTTAGGGAGGCTAGCAGAAAATAGCGATTAGGTCCCTGTAGCTCATAAATTTGTCGCGAGCATATCTTCTTCTTCGTCTCTAAATGCTGAGTTCAACCATGGTGGTTAGGAACCTTAATTTTTCCTCTACAAAAAAACCCTAATTTAAGAAAGCTGTAACCCTAGGATTCGAAAATGGTGGATTAGCGTATGATTAGCAAAAATGAAATTAAACACCATGAATAGTTTAGAAACTTCGCATGGAACAAGAATATGCTATTGGAATGCAGTGAAGATGCTTAAAATGGAGAACACGATTTCAAATATTTTGCTGTACAGTTTGAGTTGTGGATACCAGTTCAAGGAGTTTTGGAAGATGTTTTGAATTGGAACGTGTTCAGTGATTGTCCAGGATGCTTATGGAACAAAAATTAAGGCTTGAAAAGATCCCTAGCTTTGAAATCAGATTTGCATTTTATGTCCAAATTTTCAAAATTCCAATCCACTTTTGAGCGAGCCTTTTGCTGCACTATGGTTAGGGTTTGACTCAATGCATCTCATGGAAGGGAATTGGTTTGTTTTTTGACCTAAATTCAAGCTTGGGAAAGAATTGGTCTTAGGGTTTCTTCCATTAACCATTTTCCTTCTTTTTAGCCAAAACCTAGACCTAGTATGCAAATGAACCCTAGCCTGATTTCTTGAGTTGGTTCATGATACATAGGAATTGTCCAAGTTCATTTGACACTATTCCATTGGTTTTTAAATTTTATTTGAATTTTCAAAGAATTAAAATGAATTAAATCATCAAAAATTAAATAAAATAAAAAAATCAATATTTGGTCTTGAAATCAACCATGGAACACGTGTGTGGCATGACAAGGATGAACAAAGTGAGAAAAATGGGGCCCTTTTGTCAAAATTGGATTTTCAAGGATAGTTGACTTTTGCCATTTCACAAAAATTTCCCAACTTCTACAAGGCATAACTTGCTCAATTTTTAAGATTTTCTCATGTTCTTGGACATTTTGGAAAGGTCTTTGAGTCTTTTAACCAATGCCTTTGGTCCCATGTCATTTTGATTTACCAATCTCAAGTTATGGCCTTTGACTTAAAGTCCCTTTTTGTTGACTTTTGAAAATGACCTATAATGTTGAAATTGATAACTTTTTGTGAGAGCATTTCTTGGACTTGAAGTATGAAGATGAGTTGTAGGAAATGTCTTTCTCTTCAAAATGAGCTTTGGATGGAATTTTTCTGATAATCCATGTGAAAGTTATGCCCTGGTCAATTTCAGTTGACTTTTTCAGCTGTCCAAATATAGCAACTTGTGCATCTTTGATGATTTCTGAGCCAAATTTTGAGAATCATGATCAAGCATTGATCAAATGATGTTTGTGGCTTCAAAATGATAGGTTGACCAAAAATTTGAACTTTTGACTGCCAAATGACCATTTTGCCCCTACAGTTGACTGTAGTGCAATTTAGGGTTTTGACTGTGCAATCTTGAGCTGAATGCCTTGAAACTTGATATGAGGATGCTTGACCATGTTTGTAAGCATATGAGACTTGATTGAGCCTTTGAAAACTTCCTTTTCTTGATCAGAACCCAAACCCTAGTTTTGACTGTGTAGGAGACAGTTGAATGCATAACCCTTGGGGGAATTTTGTGACCTGGCTTGGCAATTTCTTGAAGAATATGGGAGGGCAAATTTTGGGGTATAACAACCTTGATGCAACACCAAACCCTAATTTGAGGTTGACTGCCTTAGGAGATGATTTGACTATCCAACTCTTGAGCAATCTTGAACCATTTCGAGATTCTTCTTGAAATGTCTTGAGAAATATGGGAGGGCAAATTTTGGGGTACAACATTATCCATGGGGAATTCCAGAGAATTTTGCATCTGAGGGTTTCAATATTGGTCCTCAAGATACTCCAGTGGTTCAGACTATTGTTACTCCAGCACCTCCGGTGGTGCATGTTGCTCCTGCTGCACCTCCTTCGGTGAATATGGTTTTGTTTGTTAATGATGATGTGTGTCTTCCTTTCCCTCCACCGAGTGAATACTTGGGTCTTTATGACATAATGGATGATTTTCAAGAGCAGTTTGACAAGATGCAAAGAGAGATGAAGGCCCTTAGGGGAAAAGAGCTATTTGGGCAGAATGCGAATGAGCTATGTTTGGTCCCGAATGTTAAGATACCTGCTAAGTTCAAGGTCCTGGAATTTGAGAAGTATAAGGGCAACACTTGCCCTCGTTCTCATCTGGTGATGTACGTAACAAGGATGTCTACCTATACTGATGATCAGCGTCTGGTGATTCACTTTTTTCAGGATAGTTTGACTAATGCTGCGTTGAAGTGGTATATGAGTTTGGACAGCGCCAATATCCATACTTTTAATGATTTGGGAGAAACATTCATCAAACAATACAAGTACAACATGGACATGGCGCCTGACCGTGACCAACTTAGGGCCATGGTTCAGAAAGACAGGGAATCGTTCAAAGAGTATGCACAGAGATGGCGTGAGGTAGCCGCCCAAGTGATTCCTCCCATGGAAGAGAAGGAGATGACTAAGATTTTCTTGAAAATGCTGGGTGCTTTCTACTACGAGAGGATGGTAGCAAGTGCGCCAAGTGACTTTACTGAGATGGTAGGAATGGATATCCGCTTAGAAGAGGCTGTAAGAGAAGGTCGTTTGACGAAGAGTGAAGGATCCGGAGGTGTAAAGAAGCCATCTTATGGGTTTACCAAGAAGCAAGAATGAGATGCAAATGTTGTTATACAATAGAGGAGGGTGAACGCTCCTAGAAGGAATTATCAGCGTCAACATCAAGTCGCCTCAGTTACTCCTGTTATAAATGCCGCTCCAACTACCGTTGCTTATCAGAGACTGTCCCAGCATGGGAATCAAGGGTATAATCAGAGAAGGGAGAGTTATGACCCTATTCCCATGAGCTATACAGAGCTATTACCAGCATTGATTCAGAAGAAGTTGGTCCAGACACGACCACATCCTACCGTACCATCACCATTGCCTTGGTATTACAAGGCAGACCAAACATGTGCTTTTCATCAAGGAGCACCAGGGCATAATGTTGAGAATTGTTATCATTTGAAGACTGAGGTGCAGAAATTGGTAAAGTATGGTGTTCTATCTTTCAATGACGTGGGACCTAATGTGAAAGATAACCCTCTACCCAAGCATGGGGGAGTAAATGTTGTGAATATGGTGGTCGGTTGTCCAGGCGACTTCCGGATTTTTGATATTAATCAGGTTAGAGGAGATTTGGTGAGAATGCACGCAGACCTCTGTGAATTTAGCTACTATACGCATGACCATTCTAGTTGTGCTATTTGCAGTACAAACATACAGGGTTGCGAGAAGATAAAGGCTGATTTACAGGAGATAATGGATGAGGGCATCATCCACATAATCAGGCCTAGGGCAGAGTATGAAGAGGAAGTGAACATGGTTTCTGGATGTCCTGGTGAATTTAGAATTTTTGATGTTGAGGATATGAATGAGGATCTCGTGCAGTTGCATGCTACCTTCTGCCATACGGATGGTCAGGTGGGACACCAATATGGATCTTTCCTAGTTTGCTGTCGAGATCCCCGAGGATGTTCAATCGTGAAGAAGGGTTTTCAGTTGTTGTTAGACAATGGAACTATCAAGATTACAGGTCAGAGGGATGATTATCATGAGGTTGATATGGTTGAGGTTTGTTTAATGGAAGAAGAGTCGGATGAAGAGTATGCCTCCGCAAATGAGTATTTCTCTTCAAACGAAGATTTGTTTTCCAGAAATGACTTATTGATGATTGATTATGTTGAAGAAGGGGTAAACATCATCGTGCCTTATTTTGGTGCACCCGCCCATTTTGAAGTGGAGTATCATAGCAAGCCAGTTGTTACCCCATTGGTGATTAGTTTACCAGGTCCTATCCCCTACGAATCAGATAAGGTTGTGCCTTATAAATACAACACTACAATCTTAGAAGATGGAGTGGAAGTTCCCATCCAGCCAATGCCTGATATTGAAAATATAGCTGAAAATAGAAGGGTGACCCGTAGCGGTCGTGTGTTTGCGCCGGTTGTTCGGAGAGATATTGCTACTGGAAAGAAAATTGTTGAGAATGATGAACCTAAGAAGGCTACAGGAAAGACTAGTGGAGCTACATTAGAGAAAGAAGTGGATGATATTTTGAAGATAATTAAGATGAGTGACTACAGAATTGTAGACCAGCTACTGCAGACTCCTTCAAAAATATTTATCTTAGCTTTATTGATGAACTCCTCTGCTCATAGAGAATCCTTGATGAGGGTACTGGACCAAGCTTTTGTGGAGAGTGATATGCCAATAGATCAATTCAGCAGCGTAATAGGAAACATTACGTCATGTAATAACTTGAGTTTCTGCGATGATGAATTTCCAGATGAAGGGAGGAATCACAACCTCGCCCTCCACATCTCTATGAACTGCAAGAATGATTCACTATCCAATGTGCTAATTGATAATGTATCTGCATTGAATGTTATACCAAGGAGTACTCTCATGAAGTTGAAATATCAAGGAATGCCTATGTGCCCGAGTGGAATCATTGTGAAGGCGTTTGATGGGTCAAGGAAATATGTCATCGGTGAAGTGGATTTACCTATCCATATAGGACAACATTTGTTCCAGATAACTTTCCAGTTCATGGACATCATTCCCGCTTATAGTTGTCTGCTAGGACAGCCGTGGATACATGAAGTAGGGGCTGTCACTTCAACTTTACATCAGAAGCTAAAGTTTGGGCGTGAAGGGAAGGTAGTGATCATAAATGGGGAGTAGGCATTGTTGATATCTCATTTATCCTCTTTCAGCATTGTAAAATATGATGAAGCTGTTGTTGAAACCCAGTTCCAAGCCTTATCCATTGACAACATAAGGAGAAATGAGAATTCCATGGTCTCGCTGAAGGATGCGCAACAGGTTGTGCGTAAGGGTCATAATGAAGTTTGGGGACGAATTGTGGATCCACCCGTGAACAAGAACAGAACTGGCTTGGGGTTCTCTTCGAAGAATAGCAAAGGAGAAAGTTTGAAGTTAAAGTCTACTATGAGCAGCTATCATAATGTTTTCCGCAGTGGAGGTTACCTCCATCCAACTGATTCTAGAGTTAATGTTGTTGAGGAGGATAAAGCAGAGCAGGAAATGCCGAATTATATGACGCACGCAGTCAGGGTTCAGAACTGGGTCACCATTGATGTTCCCTCTTGCATACAAGTTTCAAAGTAATTTTATTTATTAATCTTTTTTTCTTGAAAAGCTTTCACTCTGCCCAAGGTGGAAGTATTAATGTTGTAGGGCTTATCTGTTTGTTGTGACTTTTAAGATCATTAATAAAAGTTGTCTTTGCTTCCCGAATTATGTCTTAATTTTCTGCTTTTTCTTGGAAAATGGTAATAAAAAAAACCTTTCAAAATAAATAATAACTGAAATTCAATTTGCATAATCACTTGTTATATGTGTCAGTTTCTAAAAGCAATCATAAATCATATGTGCGGATTAACTAAAAAACCCATTGAATACAATGACCTTGCACCCTCTCCCAACTTTGAATGTCTTGTGTTTGGGGTTGAAGAAGAAGATTATGATGAGATTCCAAAAGAGGTCTCACGGTTTCTTGAGCACGAGGAAAATACCATTCAGCCATATAAAGAGCCTTTGGAAGTGATCAATTTGGGTTCAGAAGAAGATCCAAAGGAAGTCAAGATTGGAGCATCGCTGTATCCCGATGTAAAGAGAAAGTTGATTGAGTTGTTGAAGGAGTGTGTGGATATCTTTGCTTGGTCTTACCAAGATATGCCTGGTCTAGATACAGATATTGTCGAGCACCATTTTCCATTGAAGCCAGAGTGTCCGCCAATTAAACAAAGGTTGAGAAGAACTCACCCAGATATGACAGTAAAGATCAAAGAGGAGGTTCTAAAGCAGATTAATGCTGGTTTTCTCATGACATCAGTGTATCCTCAATGGATTTCCAATATTGTCCCAGTACCGAAAAAAGACGGAAAAGTCCGCATGTGCGTAGATTACAGAGATCTAAATAAAGCTAGTCCAAAAGATGATTTTCCATTGCCACATATCGACATGTTAGTGGATAGCACAGAAAAATTCAAAGTATTCTCGTTCATGAATGGATTTTCCGGGTATAATCAAATAAGAATGGCTCCAGAGGACATGGAAAAAACAACGTTTATCACACCCCGGGGAACATTCTGTTACAGAGTGATGCCTTTCGGGTTGAAGAACGCTGGTGCAACGTACCAGAGGGCTATGCCAACCCTATTCCATGATCTGATGTACAAGGAAATTGAAGTATATGTTGATGATATGATTGCCAAATCCCAGACTGAAGAAGGGCATATAGAAGATTTGTTGAAGTTGTTTAAGCGTTTGAGGAAGTATCGTCTCTGCTTGAATCTAAATAAATGCAACTTTGGTGTTTGATCGGGAAAGTTGTTGGGTTTCATTGTTAGACAGAAAGGAATTGAAGTTGACCCTAATAAAGTCAAAGAAATTCAAGAAATTCCAGCACCAAGAACTGAAAAGCAAGTCAGAGGTTTCCTCAGGCGTTTGAATTATATTTCCAGATTCATTTCCCACATGACTGTAACATGTGAATCGATCTTTAAGTTGTTAAAGAAAGATCAAGGTTGTGTATGGACGGATGACTGCCAAAGGGAATTTGAAAGTATTAAAGAATATCTTCTTGAACCTCCTATCTTGCTCCCTCCCGTAGAAGGAAGACCGTTGATTATGTATCTGACAGTGTTAGATAAATCCATGGGTTATATTCTGGGACAACAGGATGAAACAGGGAAGAAGGAGTTTTCCATTTATTATCTCAGTAAAAAATTCAATGATTGTGAGTCGCAGTATTCCATGTTGGAAAAAACATGTTGTGCTTTGGTCTGGGTGACAAAGCGTTTGCGGCAGTATATGTTGAATCACACCACTTGGTTGATCTCCAAAATGGATCTAATCAAGTACATTTTTGAAAAACCTGCTCTTACTGGGAGAATTGCTCGCTGGCAGATGTTGTTATCTGAATATGATATCAAATACCTCACTCAAAAAGCTATTAAAAGTAGTGTGTTGGCAGATTATCTTGCTCACCAACCAGTGGAGAATCACTAGTCTGCAGAATATGAATTCCTCGATGAGGATGTGATGTTCCTTAAAGTGAAGGATTGTGATGAACCATTACCTAAGGAAGGTCCTGACCCTGAATCTCGTTGGAGTATGATATTTGATGGAGCTGTGAATGCTTATGGTAGGAATTGGTGTTGTGATTGTCACTCCTCATGGATCGCACATTCCTTTTATTGCAAGGTTCACATTTGATTGCACTAATAATATGGCAGAATATGAGGCTTGCATCATGGGTCTCGAGGAAGCTATTGATCTCAGAATCAAAATTCTAGATGTGTATGGTGATTCAGCTTTGGTAATAAATTAGATTAAAGTAGAATGGGATAATCGTCACCCTGGCTTGATCCCTTACAAAGATTATGCTAGAAGATTATTACCATTCTTCAATAAAGTTTAATTCCATCACATCCCTAGAGATGAAAATTAAATGGCGAATGCTCTGGCAATTATGGCTTCAATGTACCAAGTGAATACTTGGAAAATGATATACCCTGAATTATGGTTCAATGGCTGGATAGGCCCGCTCATGTGTTTACAACAGAGGAGGTAGCAGATGAAAAACCTTGGTATTATGATATCAAGCATTTTCTTCAGACTCAGGAATACCCGATTGATGCGTCGAAGAAAGATAGAACAACATTGAGAAGATTGGCAGGCAATTTCTTCCTTAGTGAAAATGTGTTATACAAGAGAAATTGTGACATGGTCTTGCTCAGATGCATAGATAGACATGAAGCAGACATGTTGATGCATGAGATTCATGAAGGTTCATTTGGCACTCATGCCAATGGACATTCAATGGCTAAAAAGATGCTAAGGGCAGGTTATTATTGGCTGACAATGGAATCTAACCGTTACAAATTTGCAAAGAAGTGCCATAAATGCCAGATTTATGCAGACAAGGTCCATGTGCCTCCGACACTCCTCAATGTGATTTCCTCTCTGTGGCCTTTCTCTATGTGGGGTATTGACATGATTAGGATGATAGAACCCAAAGCTTCGAATGGGCACCATTTTATCTTGGTAGAAATTGATTACTTCACCAAATGGGTGGAGGCTGCTTCATATGCCAATGTTACTAAACAGGTGGTTGTACGTTTCATCAAGAATAATCGTATATGTCGGTATGGTGTGCCGAGCAGTATCATCACTGACAATGGCTTGAATTTGAACAATAAGATGATGACAGAACTGTGTGAATAATTCAAGATTGTCCATCACAATTAATCTCCATACAGGCGAAAGATGAATGAGGCTGTTGAAGCTGCTAATAAGAATATCAAGAGAATCATCCAGAAAATGGTTATTACTTATAAGGATTGGCATGAAATTCTCCCTTTTGCTCTGAATGGATATCGAACATCTGTCCGCACTTCAACATGAGCAACCCCGTTCTCATTAGTGTATGGAATGGAAGTTGTACTCCCAATCGAGGTAGAGATTCCCTCATTGCGTGTGATAATGGAAACCAAGTTGACGGAGGCTGAATGGGTCTAGAACAGGTTTGACCAATTGAATTTGATTGAGGAGAAGAGAATGACAGCCTTGTGTCATGGCCAGTTATATCAAAGAAGAATGAAGAAAGCTTTTGATAAAAAAGGTCAAACCTCGTGAATTTAGAGAAGGCGGACTCGTGCTCAGGAAGATTATGTCTTTCAACACCGATTCTAGGGGTAAGTGGACTCCCAATTTTGAAGGCCCATATGTTGTCAAGAAAGCCTTCTCTGGCGGTGCATTAGTTCTTGAAACTATGGATGGCAAGGAGTTCCCACGTCCCATGAACGCTTACGCAGTCAAGAAATACTTCGCCTAAAGAAATAAAAGAACAACTCGCTAAGTTGAAAACCCGAAAGGGCAGCTTAGGCAAAAAAGGAGCATCTCGATAGGCTGAAAACTCGAAAGGGCGGTCTAGGCAAAAATTAGAGGCATAAACAGAATAAATTTCCCACTAAGTTGAAAACCTGCAAGGGCAGCTTAGGCAAAAGTTAGGAATTTTCTTGGCAAGTAACTACGTCAAACAAGACTTGATCGTTGAAGCAACAATCTTCTTGGATCCTCACCATACTTCAACAAAAGCTGCTGCTCAGGATTTCAAAAGTTGTTAGGGGGGATAGTGGTCATTGTATCTCAATGTATCTTTTCCATTATGTATTACCATTTCTCAAACTTTGTAATCATCTATGGAGTCTCACCATTCGCAGACTACCATTCTATTAATGAAATTCGAGCTTTTACCCAATTCTTTGTGTTCCTCATTTTATTTAGCTTACAAAGACTCCATTTATTACTGATAATAACTTTCAAAGCAAAGAGATTAAATAACAAAATTGATTTTTCAAAAAAAAAATGTATACAATTTACTTTTACTTTGAGAGTTGTGATGAAGCAATGACAACAAAAATTGTGATCCCAGGAATGGACAAACTCCAGTTGTTTTGAGAAGCTCTTGTTCCCCTCGGGAAGGTCTACTCGGGTTGTTTTCACCGTATTGGGTTCATGATTCCGATATCCTCGGTCAAGTTTGGATTCATTTCTCCTCTTTTCTGAGTTTTCATGATGTGAAGTTTCAATCCGCATTTTTCTCCAGTGAAGTGGGCTTGAATTCCCCAGCGAAGTTTGGATGTTTCGGTTTCAGTCTGCTTTATTTGAGACTGGTCTTGCAATCTTCAGTAGGCATGTTACTTTTGAAAAAACACTGGTTTCCCCGATGAAGCCTGAAGAAGGATGTTCTATCCCGATATCCGTTTGTTTCATCACTTTGATTTGTCTACCTCCGGATTATGTTTCTCCCCAGTAAAGTTAAAGCAGGAAGTAGGTTTTGTTTCCACAGTTGGCCTTTACCTTTCTTGGAATGATCATCTTGGATGAAGTTTATCCGAGTGTTATTAGTGCCTGAGGTGGTTTTGCTTGTTTGTTCCCAATGATTGTGTATCTGTTTTGTCAGCATACGCACGATAGCACTCATACATTCATACATACATCATGCATAGCTAAAATTAGCATATCATTGTTCATTGACATTTAATAATATTTTTGTTGACATATTACCCTGTTTTGCAGAGTTACGTTGCCCTCTTTTCAATAGAGTGTTGGACTTAAGCATAAAACGTATATTCTTTCAATTTCCCTACTGAGTTGTCCCTCATAGAAGATTTTTTCTTTAAGCCTTCCGGTACAGCTCCTTGTTTGGATAAATTTGGTTTTCCTTCTTGAGTTTATTTCTCAAAGGATGAATTCTGGTTGACTGTTTCATTCCAATTTATTTCTGGTTTAGATCTGTGGTTCCCCGACAATGTTATTCACTTTGGATTATTGAAAACCCCAAGTTTTGGTTGGTGCATTTATTTTACACAAGAAGACTTTATCCACTCAGCAAGAGTATCATGGAATCTCCCCAGGAAGTCATACCTCTTTCTCAAAAAGTCATCTCTTTTTACAACCCTCCGTGACAACAAGTAGCAAGTCTCTTTATTTGAGACAACTTATATATTATCCTTTCCAGGAGGAGTGCCTTGGTTAAAGAAGAAGTTGAGACCCGTTCTAGGTGAAACACCAGAATCTTGGGGAAACTTGTTATCTTTTTGCTACCCTCAGTAAACGTTGGTAGTTCATCGTTAGTGAACGACGATGCTATGATATTTTCTCTTTCTACCTTCAGTGAAAGTTGGTAGACCATCGACAGTGAATGTCGGTGTTTGTTATCTTTTTGCTACCCTCAGTGAATGTTGGTAGTTCATCATCAGTGAACGGCAGTGATATGATATATTCTCTTTCTACCTTCAGTGAAAGTTGGTAGACCACCAGTAGTGAACGTCGATGTTTGTTATCTTTTTGCTACCCTCAGTGAACGTTGGTAGTTCATCATCAGTGAATGGTGGTGATATGATATATTCTCTTTCTACCTTCAGTAAAAGTTGGTAGACCATCGGCAGTGAACGTCAGTGTTTGTTATCTTTTTTCTACCCTCAGTGAATGTTGATAGTTCATCATCAGTGAATGGCGGTGATATGATATATTCTCTTTCTACCTTCAGTGAAAGTTGGTAGACCATCGGCAGTGAACGTCGGTGTTTGTTATCTTTTTGCTACCCTCAGTAAACGTTGGTAGTTCATCATCAGTGAACAGCGGTAATATGATATATTCTCTTTCTGCCTTCAGTGGAAGTTGGTAGGACATTGGCAGTGAACGTCGATGTTTGTTATCTTTCTCTTTGCCTTCAGTAAACATCGGTAGCTTCACCTTCAGTAGAAGTTGGTGTGTCCTTTGACCATCCTACCATCCTCTCTGATTCAGTTCTCTGGGTCCACCAGTGATTTATTTTCCTGGTGGGGGATGCTCCTTTGTTTCTTTATTATTGTTACATCCCCAGTGTTATTTTTGCGTCTCTTTGGTCCTGTTCATATGCATTCATGATCATAAGCATTTGCATGGTATCTTAGGGCCAAAAATAGGGTTTGTTTTATATTTAGGTATCTTCGATCGCGTCGACACGAAGATTTTTAACCTTTGTATCTCCGGATATAAGAAACTTAAATAAGGGCAGTTTTTGTACCCCAATTTTTTCCCCTAAGATCCCTTCATCATACCATGTTGATTCACTTACAACAAGATCACACTAGGGTTCTTGGTTCCCCTCCCTACATTTAGTTTTTCCCTTTTTGAGGGATTACCAAGCACCTTGACTTATGTTCCTTTTGTAATCATGAATATTGTTTTGTTTTCTTCATTTAACTAATAAAATGCAATGTTGGTTTGTCTTGCTTGTTATCCATGTAGGTGAAGGCAATGAGATTTAACAAGCTACCCCATGGGTTCATGAGTTTATTTCCATGCCCTAGTCAATATAGCTTGAGAAGTTCAAACCTCACCATTGGATTGGTTTTGGGAGAATTTGCATGGCAAGGTTTCTTTGGTTCATCACATTTCAAGGTTATTAGATTTGACTCAAAAGTACAAGGGGTTGATTGGAGAAGTTGTCATGTTTGGACAAGGCCTTGTTCCTATTGGTCACAAGAGCATATTTTTATCAAATTTCAAGATATAAAAGTGGTTTTTGTGTCTATGAGTCCTCATTATCATCCTCAATAACTTCTACTCACAAAGCAAGAATATTGGTACAATAAGTTTGTTCAAACTTGTCAAAGTTCCTCAAAGCATTTTCTTGATCTAGGAGCTAGGGTTTTGAACTTAAAAGGAGTACATCTTGCTCACCTTTTGGTATTTTTGAGTGATTCCAAAGATATCCTCCTCTTCAAAGGTTTATCAACAAATCAATTCAAAAGTTCCAAGGAGTTTTCATGTGGAAGGAACTTGGTGAAGAAGAAAGATTACAAGTCATCTAGATGAATCCACAATTTTACATGAGTGACTTCAAATGGTCCTAAATTGGTTAATTTTTATCACCTTGAGTCCATTATTTTTCCATAATGATCTTTAAGATGTGAACTTTATGCCTTCTTTTATGTGCAAAGTGGGAAAATGGATGGAAGTTGCCTTAAAGATGCAAAAGATTATAGTTCATTTCATGATTTTCTGCCAACTTCAACAAGTCATAACTTTCTCAAATTTTGGATATTTTGAATGATTCAAGTTTCAAAGTGTCATTCAAGAGGTCTAATTCATGCCATCTTTTTTGGTCAAGAGCAAATTCCAAGTGGAAGGCCATGTTTGGATGCAAGACATTATAGGTCATTTTTGAAGAAGAGTGTGAAATATTTCTAAGTATGGAAAGTCAACCTTTTTTCTTCAACTTTAACTCAATGCAACTTTCATCTCAAGTATCCATTTAACTCCATTATTTTTCCATTGCAAATCTTTTAACCTAATCTTTCTAAAGCATCAAGAATCATGCCCTAAGACCCCCTGAGTTGAAAATGCCATTGGTCGGAAGTTGGCACTTTGAAATTGAATTTCTCACCAAGTCAGAATTTTGAAATCCATAATGTGGCCTCTAATCACAAGTTTTCCACGCGTTTTTGCCTCTAAACATGTTTAGTGAAGTTCCAGATTTGTTTAGCGCATCAAAACGCAAGAATTGGATGAGTTTTTATGAAGTTTGTATCACACTTCACTCGTGCATCAGGTGTGCACGATTTCCCTTCAAAATGCATCATTCACTCTTCCTTTTGACCCCATTCGCTTCTCCTATAAATACATGAACTATCCCATTCAATTTCCCAAGCTTGGATAGCCAGAATCACCCTGCCAAACTTGCTCCATAACTCAATTTTCTGTAACTTCAAAATCCATTCTCGACCCTTTTTCAATCCAATTTTTCCATCAATTCACCTTCCTTGATCTTCCATGAAGCTAACCATATAATTACATTCAAGAATCGTGCCCTATACTGCTCCATAAAAGTCCAGTTTCAGAGCTCTGCAACTCAACTTCAATAGGTAGATTCCTTCATCAATTCTTCAAAACTCTGATATCATTGTGTTGCTCTCATTGACCTGGTTCTAGTCGCAAAACTTACCTTTTACTGGAAACACGTTTTGACCATAAAATTTCAAATCCCTTTTCAAAACTTTCCTTCCAAATTGTTTGAGCTACAATTTATATAAATTTGGCGCGAGGGTGTGGTTGTCTTCGTCTTGAAGAGACGAAGCAAATGGCATAGGTTTGAGCTTCTGATTTTACAGTTTGAGAGACCTGCAATTCGAGATGGCTGGAGGTTGAAGATGACCAACGTGTCATCTTTTAACCAATGAAGGTGCGCCATCTGTATTTTTCAAATTCTGATTTAATTAATGATTATGTACAATATTCACTAATGACCATGATATGCACAGCGCGCTAGATCCCTTAGATTTGACTACTAACGCGTTTTGACTTTCATCCAATGGTCCACATATTTTACTTTTATTTTCTCTTTCTGATTTTTATTTTTTAATTGTTTTAAATTTCAAAAAATCATAGAAAATTCATTTTTAGTCTAAAAAATCTGAAAAAATTAAGAAAAATATTTTTGATTATTATTTTTCTTATTTTTATTTTTTCACAATTTAATTTTGTGTTTTTGTATTATTTACAAATTTTACACTTATTTGATTTGTATAAAATGTTTAAAAATACTTTTATACATTTTTAAATTCTGAAAAAATTATGGAATGATCCAATGATATTGTGACAAATGTTGGTGACCTTATCTTATTTTGGTTTCTGAATTTACTACTTTTTACCATTTCTTATTTATTTTACCCATTTATTTTAATTTTAAAAATAGTTTCTGACTTTAAAAAATTACCAAAAAAAATTGTAAAATTACTTGGGCCTTTTTCTGATGTTTCTATGGTCTTACTTTTCATTTCTTGATTAATTTGAGCATAGTTGATATTTTTCTCATTATTTTCTATTTTTAAAATATTTTTAAAAATCCTTTTTTGTGTATATTAAATGTGATATTATTTTGTGATTATTTTCTGGCTGATCTTAGGTTAGATTTTGGATCATGAATTTTATTAACATCATTGGATCCATGGTGTTGAGTTTAACTCCACAAAAATGGATGAATGATTTTAATAATAGTTTAATTAAAATTTAATTCAAATGTGGTTTGTATATTTTTCCCGTCCCTCTTCATCTCATCCCTTTCTTATTGCACTAGATGTTGTTGGAGCATGATCTCTATATCATGTCTCAAAACAAATGGTGCATAGATTGCTATTGACCGGCCTCAAAATAGGTGCGACTTCTATATAAGTCCACTTACGATTGCTTAACATAGCGCTAAATTTTGTCCCGATTCAAATAAATGATCATTTGTGGCCCAAACTTATGATTGCAAGCCCAAGTATGTTAATTTGATCTCTTTGATCCAATAACCTTGAGATTCATTGTGTGGAGGCTTTGGTTCTACCAATCCTCTAATGGATCTATAACACCTTTGGTCAATACAGATCACTTAAACATCGTTGATCATTAAATGGTACTTATGAGAATTCCAAATGAATGATATACTTGACAAAAAGCAAATGCAACTTGTTGTGTGGAGGCTTTGATTCTACCAATCCTCTAATGAGTTCCAAATGCAAGCTTCAAGATGGTCATCCAACTAACCACTAATTATTGACTTGTTTACCTTATACTTTTATTTTATTTTTATGCTTTATGTACTATTTACTTTTAGCATTTATATTTCATGCCATTTTCATCTTTGCTCATTTGAGCATTTATTTTCTTGCCATTTTTACTTTGCTCACTTGAGCTTTTCTTTTCCTTTCTTAAGACACTTAATAATCAACATAAATCCTAAAGAATCTTTAATGGTGCTTGGACTATTTGGTTACTATCCTTGGCATTATGGAGCATGGGACTTTTCTTGGACTTAGGATTAGAAACCTTGATCTATCTTGGAGATCTTATATGATTATTTTGTCTGGAGTTATTGAGGTTTACCTCAAGACATTGGGTTGCTTGTTTGTTTTTGTGTGCAGGTTTTTGTGATTACACCTTTTGTTTGTAATCTGGAATTCACCCGTATACAGCTGTTACTCTGCCCAATTTTTTATGAAGACTTAATACACTTGAAGTTTGGTTCTATCAAGAGGTCTAGTATTTCTTTGCTTGATTGGTTTCAATCCAAGGAATGAGAATTCTATCTTGCCTCATAATGTCAAGTATT
This sequence comes from Vicia faba, assembly GCA_948472305.1. Taxonomy (NCBI): domain Eukaryota; kingdom Viridiplantae; phylum Streptophyta; class Magnoliopsida; order Fabales; family Fabaceae; genus Vicia; species Vicia faba. The sequence continues at coordinate 189,443 of CATIWC010001452.1, forward strand.
GGTTTGTTGTTGGTTAGATGGTTCTTATCCCTAGCTTTTAACTTATGCTTTAGGATAGTCCCTTCTTCTCCTCCCATCTTCTTTAATTTCAAAAATCTTCTCTCCCTTTTTGAAAACCCTTCTTGTTTTTGAACTTGAACCACTTTCATAATAAACTTGGACTTATGTCCATGCATTTTCAAAACATTTTTTATAAATAAACTCCAATCAACTTAATAATGCCTTGATATTTTTGTGAGAAGACTAAAAGTCAATCAATCTCATTTCAAACCATTTTTCCACTTTTGGCTTTTATCTTTAAACTTTTCTCAAAAAAGGTTGAACTCTTGTCAATCCTTGTAGTGATGCAAACAACTATACTTCTACAATATGTAGTAAAGAGAGATATTTTCCACTTGGGTTTTGAGTGAGGCATTGTTGATTTTTAAAATCCAAGCCATATCCTCCACTTTGAGATGATGCAAATTCTCCTTTCTCATGATTGTGGGTAGTAGGTATGTTTTCCATACGGACAATGACAATGATGTTTCATCTCATAAAATTAACCAACGCATTTGTGTTTTAAATTTTTAAAAGAGGAACTACGCGTACCCTGATCCCCTATTGCACGAAAAGGTGGTACGTAGGCACTAAAGGTTCACAACCGCAGCGGGTGCACAAATTATAAAAATAAATATATTTCTTTCCTCACCTCCACCATCAATTTTTTTTATATATACAACATTTTTTATAGCCAAAATATACAGATTTTACAAAGAGACTCTTGGGGAGTACCGTAGATGTTTAGGGTTCTAATACCTTCCCTTTGCATAACCAACCCCCTTACCTTGAATCTTTCCCCCTCTTTTTGGGTTATTCGCTCTTTTCCCATTCCTTTAGAAACAATAAAGCACGGTGGCGATTTTTATTTTGATTTGTATAAACTCTAGTCAATCCAATGGCTTAGTCTTGAACATTTCTACCACTACAGGTAGGCTCCAGTGCCCGTTGCCCTGCAGATGTGGTATGGTCCTTCCCAGTTGGAGGCCAGCTTTCCTTCATGGGAATCTTTCTAATTTCTCTGCAAGACTAGGTTGCCGACCTGGAATTCGCGTTTTATGACTTTGGTGTAATGACGCAAGGCTATCTGCTGTTTTATTATGGCTTCACGAAGAGCCTTTCCTAATCGAATTTCTTCGACTAGGTTGAGCTCTTCCCTTAGGGCCTCGTCATTTAGTTCCTTGTCTAAAGGGACTTCAGTTCTCCTGGATGGCTCCATGATTTCCATGGGAATTACAGCTTCGGTGCCATAGGTTAGTCAAAACGGGGTTTCACCGATCATCGAGTGTGGTGTCGTTCAGTAAGCCCATAGGACGTTGTGAAAATCTTTGTCCCACCCCTTTTTGGATTCTCCTAACATGCGCTTGAGTCCTCGTAAGATGACTCTATTTGCAACCTCGGCTTGCCCATTGGTTTAAGGATGTTAGAAGGATGTGAAGTATTATTTGGTGCCGAGCTTGGCGACGAACTCTTGGAAGCTTTGGTCAGTGAACTCCTTCCCATTTTTGGTAACGAGCGCTTGTGGTATGCTGAATCAGGCAAGCACGTTTCATTTGTAGAAATGAAGGATGTTGTGTGATGTGATTCTGGCCAGGGCTTCAGCCTCTATCCACTCCGTGAAATAGTCGACGGCCACAATCAAGAATTTATTTTGATATGACCCTTGTACGAATGGTCTGAGGATGTCCATCCCCCACCAGGAGAACGACCATGGGGATGACAATGTTTTAAGTTTGTGTGGGGTGCAAGGTTCATGTCCTCATGTATTTGACATTTGTCGCATTTTTTGACGTGCTCTTTTGCGTCTTACTGCATGGTAGGCCAGTAATAGCCTGCCCAATGCGCCTTTCATGCCAGAGATATTTCGCCCAAGTGTTGGGCGTTAATTCCCTCGTGGATTTCTCGTAATATCTCTGGGATTTTAGATTCCTCAACACATTTAAGAAGTGAGATGGAGAATCCCCATCGATAGAGTTTATGCTCGACTACTACGTAGTTGCAGGCTCGTCGTTTGGTCGCATTGGCCTCTTTTTGGTCAGCGGGTAATTCTCCCTTCGTGAGATAATTAAATATCGGGGTCATCCAACACAAATCGTCCCTGATGGCATTCACCTCGGACGTTGTAGTGGGATTTTCAATACTCATACGAGAAAGGGATTCTTGGATAACGGATTTGTTCCCACCTTTTTTCTTTGTGCTTGCGAGTTTTGAAAGTATGTCGGCCCGCGTGTTCTATTCGCGGGGTATATGTTTGATCTCCACCCGGTGAACTTCTTCATCCTTTCTTTGACTAGGTTCAGGTATTCGATGAGGCTATCATTCTTGACCTGGTATTCTCCTCGAACTTAAGATGCAATGAGTTGGGAGTCCGTGAATACTTGTACTTCTCGGGCACCTAGGTCCTCGGACAACCTGAATCCTGCGAGCAGGGCCTCGTATTCAGCCTGGTTATTCGACGTGGGAAACAACAGGGCAAGCAAATGTTCGATCATGATGCCATCTTTGTTTTTGAGGAGGATTCCTACTCCGCTATCCGTCGAGCTGGAAGCTCCGGCCATAAAGATGGTCCACTTGTGTTTCCCACCTACAGGGGGTTCGTGGGTGGTCATCTACACAATGAAGTCGGCCAATGATTTTGCTTTAAGGGATTTTCTACTCTCACACTGAACGTCGAACTCTGAAAGCTCTAGGGACCATTTCAACATTTGATCGGCCATGTCTGGTCGACCTGGGAGTTATCTCACGGGTTGGTCTGTTCGTACGAAATATGTGTGGGCCAAGAAGTAATATTTGAGTCTCCTCACCGTATTGATGAGGGCTAAGGATAATTTTTCAATTTGTTGATATCTGACCTTAGGGCCTTGTAACGCTTTGCTGGTAAAGTACACTGGTGTCTGCCTGTCTGGTGTCTCGCGGACGAGGGCCAAGACGGCCAGATAAAGGAACACAGTTTCCTAATTCTCTGGTCGCGATAACACAGAAGGTTGTGTAAGGCTTAGCTTGAGGTGAAGGAGGGCTTACTCACACTCCTTGGTTCACTCGAAATCTGCCTCTTTACGTAGGAGTTTGAAAAACTGAAATGCATGTTGCGCGGACTTTGCCACGAAACGGGAAAGCGAAGTGAGCATACCATTTAGGAATTGTATGTATTTTTTCGAGCTTGGCATGGAGAGCTTGGAGAATGCTCGACATTTATCAGGGTTGGCCTCAATTCCCCGTTCGGTCAGATAGAAACTGAGGTATTTTCCCACCTTGACCCCAGAGGTGCACTTCTCCGGGTTGAATCTCATTTTGCATTGCCTTGCTTGGGCGAACACTCTTTTGAGGTGGATAACATGTTCGGTTTCTGCTTGAGATTTGATGATCATGTCATCCATTTATACTTAGAGCATGTCCCCGATCTCCCCACGGAAGACTTTATTCATCATCCGATGGTATGTTGCTCTTGCATTTTTTAGGCCGAAGGGCATTACGTTGTAGTAGTAATTGCCTGACCCAGTCATGAAGGCGGTGCAATGTTTGTCGCTCATCGCCATGGGTATTTGATTATAGCCTGAGTAGGCATCCATAAATGACAAAATTTTGTAGTCGGCTTAGTTGTTGGCCATCATGTCGATGTTAGGTAAGGGAAAAGCATCTTTGGGACATGCCCAATTAAGATCAGTATAGTCAACACACATACGCCATTTTCTATTATTTTTCTTAACAAGTACAACGTTTGAGAGTCGGGTTAAATATTGGGCCTCACAAATAAAATTTGCCTCTAGGAGGTCTTTTACAATGTTTACGCAGCCTCCGCTTTTTTGGAAGACTTCCTACGCCTATGTTGTACTAATTCCCTAGCGGCCGGATCCACAACAATTTGGTGACAGGCGACCTCGGGGTCGAGGTCGGGCATCTCAGCGGCGCTCCATGAGAACATGTCAGCGTTCTCCCTCAAGCAGGCTTTGATTTGTCTCCTTGCTAGGTCGGGGAGTCTGACACCGATCTTCACGCCTTTGTTAGGGTCTTTGCCGAGGGGGTTGAACTCAAAGTCTCCGTCTGGTAAGGGTCAGAGAGGATCCTGTTTGCTATTGGGGGCTTCAATTTCATCTCTGTCAAAACAGGTGTAGAGCATAATGGATTCGACCTTTGGTGGAGCATTTTGTTCTTAGACTCGAGAAGGTTTGTCTGCAAAGATAACCACTATTGTCGAGGTGGTTTCTCTTTTAGTAGGTCATGCGCCAGTGTCAACCGTGTTTTTCCATTTGGAAGCCGCATTGAAACATCTCCTAGCAGCTAAAATGTATCCATGGATGGTAGCGACGCGGACCCTCTTGGTGTAGAACTTCATCTTTAAATGCATTGTAGAGGAGACGACGGTCAGCTCGACCAGTATTAGTCTCCCCAGGATGCAATTGTAGAGAGACATGCAATCGATCATTAGAAACCGCACTTTGACCTTTCGGGATGCAGTTCCTTCCCTGGGTGGGACAAAGAGCTCGACATAATCCCATGGCTTAGAGGTCGAACCGTTAAATCCTTGTAGGTCGGATCCCATGTATGGTGGCGGATGAGTATCGTCAAGCTGTAGGGTGCGGAGCAGGTGAGTGTATATGACATCGACAAAACTCCCCCTTGTCGACCAGGATGCGATGTACATCAAAGTTGTCCATCTTTTCCCTCACCACCAAATGAATACATGAGTTTGGGGCTCCGTCGGGCAGCTCCTCGAGGTAGAAAGTGATCGGCTCAGATTTTCCTTTGAATCTTTCAAGGGTTACAGCCTAGATCGGGGCTGCATATACCGGCTCGTTGGGTTTCCTCTTTGCTGAATTTACCGAGATATCGTTGAATCCCCTGCCAGATATGAGCATGGCAGAGGGGAACTTCTCCCATCTACTGTAGGTGATCGAAGATTCCTCATCTTCAAAGCTGTCGGGGATGCGGAAGTCCTCGGGTATTGAGATACAAAAGGCTACCTGGAGGGGACCAGATTCATTGGATGGTTGGGTCTCCTTCTCGATTTCTTTAACCTCGTGGGTATCCCGGTGAGGGGCGTCGTTTTTCCTGTACTTCCCGAGTCTCCCTGCCTTGATGCGAGTCTTGATGGCATCCTTCAGGTGGACGTAGTCTCTAGTGGTGTTGACAGTATTTTGTTCAGTCGGCCCCAAGCTTTACAGGGACGAGTCGAGGACGCCTGACACTACCATCCTTGAACTCAGCGTTGGAGCACTCCTCAAGAATACGCTCGCAGGAAGCGGTCAGCGGGGTATGCTCGGTGAACCGTCTGACTGGTCCTCTGTGCTCGCAAGGTTTCTCATCCCTTATCTTCTCCCCGGTCTGTCGAGAAGGTCCCGCGTCATGGTGTCGTGGGATGCTAGTTGGTCTGCGGTTCCTCGAATCACGGGCTTTGTTGGCTGCCTCTTTTTCCTCGTAGTCCATGTATGTCAGGGCTTTTTCGAGGACGGCGTCAAAAGACCTGAGGGATTCAATATCGATGGTATTTCTAAATTCAGTGTCCGGGAGGAGTCTCCTCTCGAGCAAGTATCTCTTCATGTGGTCGAAACACAAGACCTGAATGGCCTCGCAGTTGAAACAATCAATATACTCTCTGAGGGTCTCGTCGCTTCTCTGGACGATTGCCTCTAGGGAGGCCTCAGACTTCGGATGTCAACGAGATATAGTGAAGTTGCTGATGAATTGGTTTTTGAGGCTCCTCCATGAGGTGATTGGCCCGGGGGAGAGGTTCTTATACCAATCCATGGTTGTTTTCCTCAACGTCGTGGGGAACAACCTGCATTTAATTGGGCCCCAACATTGTGGTAGTGGAAAATCTCTTTAAACCTGTCAATATGGTCGACAGGATCAGCAATGTTGTCATACTCCTTCAGTAGGGGAGGCTTCTCCATTCCTTTAGGAATGAGAGCCTCCATGATGGCTTGGGATAGTGGACCGTGGGGGTCATCTTTGTCTCTTCTTTCTGGAGAGCGAGAGGGGAATCAGTTGTAGCGGCGGTCATTGTATCGGCCTTAGCCATGGGGAGGGTCCCTTGGCCGAGACTGCTTTTCTCCATTTCCCCTATTTCTTTTACGTTTAGGGGATCGTCGCTCCTTGCACGGGGGGGGGGGGGGGGGGGGGGGGGTGACAGCGCTTCTTAACAGCTTCGGGTTGGCTCCTCTCTAATGTAGGGTCTCGCCTAATTCGGCGGGGAGAAGGGCTTCAAGAGCCGTCTGGTCTGTTTCTCTGCGGGGGAGATCGGGGGAGGTCCTCGTGCCATCATGGAGAAGGAGTTCGAGAATCAGGTCTTCTATGCTTTATGGGGCCCCGACGAGTCTTCTCGAGCATCATTAATCGCTCACCCTGTGAGAAGATCATGTAATTGATCTGGTTGATTGTCGCGAACAGGGCTCTGGTCGTGGCGTCAACACTTGTAGGAACAGGGATCTCCTGATATGTATTGGGTTCATAATTCTGCGAAGGATGGTAGTCATCACCATGTGGTTGCGAGTGTGTGGATGAAGAGACGGTCAATCTGTCACTGTGGTCTTGCTCGGGACCAGCCACATCGTTGTTGTTGCTCGGGTTGTTGTCGCCAACGTTGTTGTTGTTGGGGTCGGTGCAATGGACATTTTGGTTATCGTTGACAGCTTGGTCGGCCATGACAATCAGAAAGTTGATAAAGAGTTGCTTTGGTCTTGATTGGAAGACGAGGAAGCTGGACTCACACAGTCGGCGTCACTGATCATACCTGATCAGAAGGGATTGTCAAGGTTCACGAGCTTCAAGTCGAGCAGTGGTTGAATGTGAAATGGGGGTACCTGCAAGACACTCTGATGCCAAAGTAAGGTTCAAAGTAATGGCAAGTAAGTACGAGAGTATGGGTGAATGATTGAATATCTGACCCTCTCAAGTGAGAGGGTATTTATTGTCCCCAGTGCTGGATCAATGTCTTCAGTGATAGGCCACGATGAGGCCCAACAACGAAGACTGTCAGGGTTTACGAGTGTATGGAGTCCAGCACGTGGTCTCCTCCCTGGTCAACTGCTCCGAAAAAGCAGAGAAGCTGGATTCGTTATTCTCGGAGGGAAAAATGATGACGATATAGACACATGAGTTATGTTCTCCTAGTAGACACATGAAAAAATATCTAACAGTCCTCAGTTTGAATAGCACACTTTTAAATCTTTGTAAAAACACTGGATTGAATCTCCCTAATAATGAGACAATTATCGGTCCAGTCTAAAACAATTACTTTGCAAATGAAGGAGGTTAAATGGAAGAGATTAATAAGATTGATTATGCATATAAACATTTATTAATACCAAGTTTTCAAAGGATGGAGTATTTATCTAGCTGGAGACATAAGTTCATTATTGCCTAAGGTGTCCTTATATGATTCATGCACTTAACATATATGTCCGTAATGTTTTTCTTTTGTTGGTCTATAACAAATGAAATGTCCCTTCTAACCAACCGTTGCATCTCACATGCCCCTAATGGCCCCACTCCAGACTGGTTCAATTATATCACTATCATTTTTTGAGAACTTACTTACCACCCACTCCACTCATTATATTAATAAAACGCTGCATAATTCACAATTTCTTAATCACTTAAAAATGTAATTAAAATTAAATAAATTACACGAAACATAAAATACTAAATTTTCTTTTTCTTTTGTTGCTATGTTCTGTGTGGCCCCATGAAGGTGAAGCTTCTTTGCCGAATAAGTTAATCTAACGGCTAGTATTGTCCATCTACCATGGGACCCACTACACCAGATCGATTCAGATTAATCAACACCTTTCCTCATTCACTTCTCTCTTTATAAATCTCTCTGCCACAATTCACAAATTTCACACACTCACATCAAAAAATGGATCGCAAAAACGTTCTCTCCATCGCATTGGTCTGCATTGTCTTCGCCGGCGTCGGAGGTCAATCTCCCTCCTCAGCTCCGACAACATCTCCGGTAACAGTCGCAACTCCCTCTGTTTCTCCCGTCGCAGCACCTTCCAAACCAAAATCACCAGCTCCGGTTGCTTCTCCAAAAGCATCAGCATCAACGCCAGCTTCATCTCCCGTTGCTGTAACCGTCACTCCAGCGAAATCTCCGGCTGCTCCAGTTCCTGTAGCCAAATCTCCCGCAGCAACACCTCCAGCTGTTGCTCCAGTCAGTTCTCCACCACCGACACCCGTTCCGGTATCTTCGCCACCGACACCAGTTCCTGTATCTTCACCACCGACACCCGTTCCAGTATCTTCACCACCAGCACCTGTTCCAGTAAGCTCTCCACCTACTCCCGCACCTGCCGTAACACCGACGGCTGAAGTTCCCGCTCAAGCTCCAACAAAACCAAAGAAAAAGACAAAGAAAGGTAAGAAACACAGTGCACCAGCACCATCACCGTCATTGTTAGGTCCTCCCGCTCCTCCGGTTGGTGCTCCCGGACCTGGTCTCGATGCGTCGTCTCCCGGTCCAGCCTCTGCTGCCGATGAGGTACATTCATACTTTACTCACTTTTTAAATCAGATCTGAAATTTACTATTGAAGTCTCAGATCTAAATTTATACTGTTTTAAAATTGATTGAAAATGAAAACGAGATCTGAATTTTTCTCATTGCTGTTTCTGCTGCAGAGTGGTGCAGAGAGCTTGAAGAAGATGATAGGAGGCTTTGCATTGGCCTTGGCTGCCATTGTTTTTATCTTCTAGAAAAGAGGCTTCATTGCTGTTGTGTTATTATTACCACTACATTCATTTATGTATCATTTATTTTCTTTTTTTTTTTAAGCCTTTTCATGGGCTAACATTAAATTTATTTACTATTGTTTTTTTTTTTTTTCTTTCTTTGAAACTCTTATTATCCTGTTATTATATTGACGAGGTTTTTGCCATGTGAAAGATAGTTGGGTTTCTTTTTTACCTTGCCATTCTTTGAACTTTGAAGGTAGTAGGTAAGCACCGACAGGATTTTGCCTTAAATAAAATAATAACTATATGGTGAGGCCTAAACTTAAATAAAATTATGGATAATTTATCCTAATCTTACCAAAAAGAAATTTTATCACATCAAACTATTTTTTAAAATTAAATATTAACTCAAAATTTCAAGATATTAAATTTATGTTTTTTTTTAATTATAAAAAGTTTAATATAATCTCTTTTATCTAATGTGAGAATCATAACTCATGTTTGATATATCAATATCTTATTATTCAAAAATTAAATTATATATTATTTTTTTAATTATATGGTTTTATATTAATATATAATTTAAAATTTTTATTTTATAAATTTTCTTTAAATTTAAAGGGTAACTAAGAATTTACCTAATTATATATTTATACAAAAAATTGAATCTAAACACTTTCATTTGAAAAAATAGTCAAATTGAAATAGACATTTAATGAAGTTTATTTTTTATCATATAATGCATGCTCCTAGATTGTTTAATTATAGAGGACAACAAGTGGCAACCATATCAGACATTTTACAACACTTATATTGTTTTTAAACAATTGTAGTTGCCACATTTTGGTATATTTAAATTCATTTATATTTAATGGCTAACACATATGTAGTTACATATAATATTGAGAACATTTTCAAATTCAATATTGATTAGAGATGGAGTTTTGAAAGACTTTATATAAAGAAGTCTCATTCTTCATGTCATGTTAAGTTAACTTGGTATTGTGTAAGAACATCATATTAAATGATGACACGTGTTTGAATATGTATCTCATTTGTTCACATTTAAATGATAAATTTTATTCATTATACTTGACAAAAAAAAGTGTCACCCTTCATTTTATATATTTAGTAAAGTTGAGTTAGATCAAATTTAAATATGATATCAGAGTCTACAAATCATATATGAACTGTCTATCATTTATATTTACGTACCAAATTCAAAAGAGTGTTGGATGTCAGAGAGTGTATTAGAATCATGGTGCATATTATTTATATTCACGCATCAAACTCAAAAGAATGGTGGACACAAGGGGTGTATTGGAAAAATCTCAAATCACTCATTAGTTAAAGGTATAGTTTTGAAATTGGATTCAAGGAAAATATCATAAAGATTCGTCTTCTCCCAAACCTTGATAGCTCCTTTCCCTTTCAAGATACGCATCCATGCATGCTTCTTGGTTTGACTTCTAATCTATCTAGTCTCTCTATCCCTGCTCATTGGGTGTTTTCTCCTCCTTGGACTTTCTAAGAGGATTTTCAAAGATAGTCTCTAGATTTTCAAGAATGTCTGGCTCTCCCTTAAAGTCTGGAACCCTGCTACTAGGTATTAAGATATGCAATTTGGGATTGTCCCCATATGGTTCAATTACGTGGCATTCTTCCTAAAAACAGAACTCCTCAGATGGATGAAAAAAATAGATTCTAAGATAGGGAAGACCCTAGAATATCTACCTCTTTCCTAAGCAAATTACCATTGTCAAAACAAAGTTCTATTTTATATCGAAAAACCCTTGAAACCTGGAATTCACATAGGAAACAAATAAGAATGAGCCTATTGGGTTAGCTTCACATATGAACTGATCCCTAATTCTGGCATTATAGGTGATATTGAGGAATTTTGTCTGAAAAGGGATGTTAAAGAACCAAATCCAAACAATAGAAATCCCTTTGGACCATGACTCAGATCAGTCGAATTTGACAAGAGAATCAAAGATCCTACAAATAAGATGTTTAACAGTAATCCTATGAACTCTACCAGCAATGGAGATTTCGGTCCTATCTTTGAAGCTATGTTAAGAAACTGGGCAAAATCTTCATCGTCAAATAACAATCTTAGAAAAACTTTCGCAAAGCAACATGATACGAGATTACAAGGATGAAGAGGAGGAAATTCATCACAATAAACACAAAAGTACAAAAGTCCAAGGAAGCATGTTCCTAATCTCAAGCAGAAACAAAGTGGAAGGCTCACTTCTATGGACCAGTCGGGAGCCATGAAGATCATTAGTTGGAACTGCTGAGAGTTAGGAAACCCCCGAAAAAATAGAGCCTTAAAAAGATTGTCTAGATGAAAAAACCAACATAGTATTCCTCTCATAAGAAAATCTCCAATTTATCACCTTTAATAAGTGTTTCTATCATTTTTCTAACGCTCTGCCTCCATAAACTTATGAACATACCGCTTTGGTTATTGAAAATTTTGTATCATTGATGTGTTTTGAAGTCACGCCATTATTATTGACTATTTCTAGTAATTTTCTATGATTTTCTTCTATTTTTTGTGTTCTAATCTTATTTTTTACTTCGTCATCCTAACTTTCATAATAAAATACACTGAAATTTGTTTGATTAGGATGTGATTTCAACTTGGTTTGGTATTTTTAATGGATTTTGAAATATTTATTCAAAACCTACAAAATAGAAAAGCATTAATAGCAAAAGAATCTAAAATTTTGAATAGTAAAAACATAGTGTGAAGGATTGTCGTCACAATTTCAAACTTCAGCCTTTCTTCAAGGAAAATGCTTGAAAATGATATTTAAAAAAAACGAGAGCTTACCCGCTTTGATGATATTTTCTAATTTAATGTTACTTACCAAAGTGTTTTCACATTTTTGTTCAATCTCCACTTCTATTCTCATATTTCAGAATGAATAATTCAAAAGCCTTTATTCTTACATTTTATCTATTCAACTTTTTCTCTCTTCTCACAGATTCATTTAAATGAAAATGTTCACTCAATTAACATGCATAAATGCTTTTATTATAGGTTTGAATTTTTTTTTAAAATTGTTTATCAAATTGTTGTTACACACACTTTTTATGTCTTAAAAATTGTAACGTGACTTGATTAAAGTACAAAAGTTTGAACTATGCAAGGTAATTATTAGAGTTAGAAATTAAATTCTCTGTTTCATTATTTTTTCTTTTTCCACATTCAACTCTTTACTGAATTCTTTCTGGACTATTTAAATTTTTTATTTTATTGATACCCATTTATTTTTGTTTTTTTATATATCTATTTTCATCATTTTTTTTCACAATCTCTTTTTAATTTATATGCCATTAGGACCATCACCAAAATTTAAAAAAATACTATTTCACAGCAACTCCAACCTTAAAAATACACTACACTTAGAATTTATTTTTAATTATTATCTATAAACTTCCTGTTAACCTAAAATATATGACATAAACCTATATTTATAAATACATACTATTCTTATTTTATAAGTTAGTTTTATAAAATTGAGATATATCTAATCATTTCAAACCAATCCCTCGTATATCTGATAGATTTCTTTATGCATGTTTTGTAAAATCAGAAAATTGAAATGTTGCTATAAATGAATCGATCTTTTGTAAAAGAAAAAAAAGCAAGCTTTGGTCATAGTAATTATTGAAATTGTCTATCCGTGACAAAGCAAATTAAATGCCATTGAAGAAAATTAATTGAGTCAGTAGAATCTGAATTTTCCTTCAGTGTTGCAGAGTGGAGCAGAACAAGATGCTTGGCATTGAGCTGGGTTACCCATGTTTTTATGTTCATTCTCATTTATTTGCTTTTTTTAGCCTTGTTCAACTAACATTAAATTTATTTACTATTGTTTTTTCTTCAAACTCTTATAATAATAATAATAATAATAATAATAATAATAATAATAATAATAATAATAATAATAATAATAATAATAATAATAATAATAATAATAATAATAGTTTATTATTATTATTATTATTATT